>CM060968.1:83998104-84163104 GCA_030765045.1 Tenodera sinensis
TTCAGCGAGGAGAATCACATTTTTAAGCATGAAAGTTTGTTGGGCGTCATCCGGTCCGTGAGTTCATATACATTCCAGGGAGCAACTAAGTTGAAGCCGGGGTTTTCCAACCACCAGATTCATTTATCTTCGGCAGTTAATTAAGGTAAATGATTAGGTTGGGCCTCCATCACTGGCTGCAGAATAAATGACTGCAGTTGCAGTCCTAAACGCTGGAGATTTAGATCCTTTAAGGGTAGACAGTACGAACATTAGGTTGACGCCAGGTAGAACATATGACAGTAGTTTAGAGGACGTTCCAGTTACGTCATGGAACTTTATGGCATGGAATTTTTCGGAGAATTCCCAGACAACTTGCATGAATGAACCGCTGCCCAGTGGAATGTAGATGAACATCTCCCAAAGCGATAGCTCAATGTATCAAACCTTACCCCGCATTATTTGACTGTCAATAATACACAGTTTTAAAGACTGTGTGTAAAATATGGGAATAGTTTAGGCCAAGTGAAAACCTACCAAAACAGATGCTTGCCTTGCATGATAGTTATGCAATGGCAGCGCCTATAAAGCCAGATTCCCTTAAAAGAAGCATGACGAAATAAGCGCCTCACTATAATTTTATACTGGATTGCTTGCTTGATTGCATAGCCGTGGGTATCTGGCAGCCTTGAAATGGCGTGGTCTTCATTTCCTTAATAACCAACCACTGTGAAGCTGTTTCTGCTCCAAGTTGGATGATGAACAAGAGATTACTTTATATCCAAGCACTTGCTATGACCTTAGTGTTCAGAATGACGCTTAAAACAAACAAGCTATCCAGTGGCATTAAGCTTCATTGCGTTCATTTGATGCCAGCAATAGCATGCTGATGTCATTCTCCAAAAAGTACGAGATACCATGCAGAACTGTCCTTAATTTCCGATGTACAAGTACGTTTCCCAAATTTCTAGTAGCACCTAGAAAAACACAGTCATAATCATCATCATCGTCATCATCATCACCACCACCATGGATTAAGCTTCATTTGGCTGATTACGTCTCATTTCTTTTAAGGGAATACACAACTGAAAGTTAGCAGACGTCTCGCAGAAGTTGACTTTTGTATTCCACAATTTTAAAAATACATAGTACGGAAAAATTCAGAATATACTTTCACTTTTCAAATTACAAACACCTATGTTTATATAGTGTTAAAATATAGAATAAAAATGTTTTTAATTTTGAACTTTAAGGCTTTGTTTCATCATACTCACTTTTTGAAAATGTTCCACTATGTTCAGTTTTCATTCAATTCTTCTGAAATTTATCGTGCAGATTTCCAGAACACAATTATATCTGTTCTATACTTTTTTCTAAAAGGGGGAAAGGTGCACAAAATGCGGTAGAGTGTATGAAAATTGGCACTATATTTTGGACTGTAATAGTACGGATAAAGGAAGAGAGATTCGAGTACCCCCCCCCCCCCCCAAATGGAATTTTGGGCTTGAAGGTTTGAAACATTTTTGATTCAAAATAAGATGAATACATAGAGAAAGCAGCAAAGTATTTAAGAAAAATGAGGTTGAAATATTAAACGAACTATAAGGAATTAGGGAGAATGAAACGGATAATGAGGGGTAGAAGTAATTAGTGGTCATAATGAACTTTCCCATTATATGTAAAGCAGAATGCAAAATATAAGGTGAAATAATATATATAAGCAACTCTAAGATGTAGGAATAAATTGAATTTTGTTGGCAATATGGTCATAATTAATTATATTTGTTTTATTCTATTACATTAGACTAAGGACGTATTTGTATAATTTCATAATTAGAATTGGTAGAATAAACATATATTATTCTTTTTTTTTTCTTTAGAACGGTTTATGAATTATTAATTTTTAAAGTTGTACAAAACATAAACAGAACTAGAAATTTCAAATGACATAATTTAAAAGTTATTTTATTTTACACTAGGGCAGGTAAAATAAAATTATACGATAGATTTGTACGTTATAATGATATAAATATAATACAAATTTAAAAAACGGCAATTTTTTAAAGTTGCACCATGGGTAATACTGATATAAGATAATAAAATGAGATTTAACATTTCATACCTAAGAAACTAAATCAGATATCACACTCAAATTAAAAAAAAAAACTCTGATTTTGATATGACAACATTAAAATAAGTTGTCAGTTAAATTTGCTGGCAACTTAAAGGAATACACAACTGAAAATGTGATTTTTTAAACACAGGAATCTACCTTGTCTTCCGTCTACCAACATTTACTTTTCCCTTTGGGTTGTAGCTTATAAAGAGTAATTCATTCTTTTTATGTACTTTTTTTTCAATCATTTCTACCTTGTTTTATTCTGCGTGTATATTTAAATATGTTTAATTTCCTCCTTATATATTTTGTTCTTTTATTTAGTAGCGTATACCCGTGACAGATCCCGAAAATTTCATTTCTACCTTTTCAATACTCGTTTCCTACTTTTTCATCATAACCCCCAACGCATTGACACTCCCTTAGTCTATAATTTAATTTTAGTTTCCTCTCTAGCATTTTAGAACTATTGATAACGCTACATAAATAAATGAGTTTATTAATTTTGTTTTGGATATCATATTTCTCATGTAAGAAATATTCCTTTTTTTTTTTTTTTGCTAAACGAAATATATTTACATTCAAATTAAAATTTTAGTTATTTTATCTGGAGTAATGCTCATCGTACGTTATTTTCACAAATTGTGTATTAAAACTTGGTCATC
The DNA here is from genome assembly GCA_030765045.1 of Tenodera sinensis. Lineage (NCBI taxonomy): Eukaryota > Metazoa > Arthropoda > Insecta > Mantodea > Mantidae > Tenodera > Tenodera sinensis. The sequence goes on from CM060968.1 coordinate 84,000,865, forward strand.
TATCTGCAAAGAGAAGCGCATTTAAAAATATGTTTTGTTTGTCTTTAATTATGAAATGTTTTAATATTCAGTCTGCCCATATACTGGCTTACATCACTGACGTGTCCATGCCCTAGAATAAATCTGATGCACTCAAGCGTCCCAGGAGATAATATTCTTATTGAAATTATTTACACCTTTATGCGACCTTCACTTTTCTATGTTATCGAGGAATGCAACTTTATTCCAGTCATGCAATTACTTGCTCATACATTATGCATTATGCTGCTAATCCTTGTGCTAGAAATGTTAAATGTACGGCTCTGGAAGTGTAAAGCATTTCTAAAACATTTCACCCTTCAGTGACACATTAATCAAAATCATAGCGATGTCTATTTTCAGCAGTGATGCACAATCTCATATCGAAATTTAAATAATAAACACCTATTTAAATTTGTAGGATGCCTAATACAGAAAGTATTACCAACATTGATTGACGATCTAGCTTTACCTTTGGTTTTACGTATCAATCAAAACGTCTTAATCAATCGTGACGTCAAAGTGGTTATATTTATCTCTTAGAAATTGCAGTTGTGAAGCTAAAAGTCTGATGCGTTGAATTCACATGACTTTCTCTTCTCTTGCACTAATCATTCTTACAAACTGTTATTCCTATATATTCTTCGTGTTAGTTGAAATAAACATTTGCAGAAATTATCTTAAAGTTATTTCCTTGTAGCTGCAAGGAGAATATTAGAATAGCTTTGAGCGATAGTCAAATATTTTAAAGCTTTCAGATTCCGTTCTCTTTGCACGGATAGCATAAAAAATGATGCTCCATTTGACGAAAGTGTTTTTCGAAGTTCACACAAATAACAAGGAATATCTCCGAAATGGTTCACTCTGAAAAAAAAAAAATATTTGGACATAGATTTTGTGTACAATAATATTTGGTCCATCTCTTACGGTTTAGGAGTTATTCAAGTGTTGTCCAGAGTAAACAGAACTACATAAACTATAACTAGAAAATTCAAAATATACAGTTCGTTTGTCATAAAAATATGTTAAACATGTGTCATTTTAATAAAAATCGTTATTCATTTTCAAGAAAATCAAAACTTTTAAAAAATTGTCCATGTAAAGTGTAGGTTAGGGTGGGGCCCTTTTCTTTAAAATCTTCGTGTAGCATTTTCAAAGACCTTAAACTTAAATACCAACTTTGGTTTTCAACTAACATTTCGTTTTTGAGTCCACAGACTGAAAGACACACTGATACGCACACACACACGTACCTTTTTCTAAAAATTGTTTTCTTTTGGATTCAGGGGGCCTCAAAACACATTTCCGGTGAAATCTCGACATCGAATTTTTGGGTGGATATATGTAGTAGAGTAAGTAAAAAGTAGCAGCCATAACAGTCTACAATAAAGTTGTTAGGTATTATGAAACACAAGATAAATTAAAAACAAAATTACGAAAAACGTTTTGCTCTTGGATGATTTTTAATGCTTACTAATTAATTGTATATTCAAACTTTTAGAAAATGGAAATACATTCACGATGCATAAAATCAAATATTTACCTCAAGTAAATTATTTTAGATTCCTAAAGTGATTTTAGAGATAAGGATTCTAGAGAGACAAATCGGTTACACTCATACGACTGGCTCTACCCTTTGCCCTTAAGGGATGTAAATGGGTTTTTCTTTTTCTTTTGCGTCTACAAGGATTGGTGGTTTAATCCCGTTCTGCGCCAAAGAGTGTTTATTTAAATTTGTGTGTGCATCTGGTCCTCGGCCGTCCTATATCTCGCCTTTCCCTTGGGATATGACTAAAAGCTCTCTTCGCTAGTCTGTCTGAGGGCATTTGATAATCATCCTGTTCCCAGTTTTTCTGATATTGGACTACTTCTTTACTTTACTACACTTTATGTTTAGCTCCTTACAGCTTCTCAATCTATCTCCTCTAGATACTCCTAGTAGAATTCTGATAAAATTCATGTCTGCACTTTCAATGGGCTGGCCGATCGCCGGGGGGGGGGGGGGGGGGACGACTGATTGATCAGATGGACAGGCTCGGTGGTGGGTTCTGTGTGTCGACCTGGAATTCAGTCGTACTGAAAAACTGCCTGCAACTGTTAGAGACCCACCATATGGCTCTAGCTGTGATGCATTCTGACCGCCTGTAGGGTACTCTCATGCTCTTTCTCCCGCGGTCTGACGTATGTTTTTCTATATTATTGCCCAGATCTTGATTTAAATCACAGATTAGTAAGTCACATTCAATATGTTTAAAATTATTAACTTGTTCTATTACATCTGTATGATCGTTTATCATATTCTTAGCTCTTTTATTGTATTTCCCTTCCATCGCCATCACTTTGGTTTTATTTTCGTATTGAAGGTTCGTAGAACTTAATTTAATTTTATTAGCTTTTCTGGCAAACATTTTCAGAGGCGGTCAACAGAATTTGATACTCAGCAAACAATGGAATATTTGTGAATTAATTTCCTCTTAATTTAATACTTAGAAGATTTAATAATTGCATTCCTGAATGGTTTTATTACGAATAAGTAAATTGGATGGGAGACAATCCATATCTGTGTCTGAGACCTTAACTAGCTTTAAAAGGGACAAATTTATTTTATGCAATTTGGTTGTTATCAAATAGCAATTGATTTAATAGCATTAATTAAATTGTGGGGAACATTATAGTACTCGTCATATCATATTTCCAAGGTTTCTATCTATCTAGTATGTCATATGCTTTTCATAATCCAGAAACGGGTTAAATAGTGGTGAATTTAATTTTCTGTTTTTTTCCCCTCCAACTTTTACATGATCTACCTTTGGTAAGTCAGCTTTGTGATGTTATAATCGATGTGTATATTTTATAGGTTGAATTTAGTAGCGATGTATCTCTATAGTTAGAACAGTCCTTTCCATTTATTTTTCAGCATGTATTACATATGTAATTTTGTTATCTTCCTATCTTTTGGTATTTTGCCACGGTTTCAGATATAATTTATTAATTGCACGATCCCCTTTGTTTCAGGTCACGTTAAACTGGCATACCCTATTAATGGTATTTATGCTATCTACGCTTGAAACTCGTATTGTTTGATTTTTCCAAGCCTTTTTCCGAAATCTGTCACTTTATTGTATTAAATTCTCCTACTATTTCAATATCGGTCGTATACCTTTCTCTTCAGTATTACTTGACCTTTATTATATTTTACCGTCTTCTTTGGTTATACCTTCAATTTCGACTTTATCTTTCATATCTGTCATATCTTATTTCAGAATTCCGGGATATTTCAATAAAAGAAACATAAATATATATTTTTCCAAAATCTTCTTTATTTAGACGAGACGCTATAGGATTTCATCCGGAGCGAGTATTAAACTACACTTTTATCATAATGTATCTCCAAGCACGGGATGTGAACATGAAGATAAGCTTCCCACGAAATTATTAAGAAGTTGATGCGCTGATGTTACAAGCTGGTGAAAAAAGAGGGGGAAGCACCCACTTCTTTAAGACGTCAACATCCGCATCTCCTCCCACATTTCCACAGCTGTTCACTCAACTGCACGTAATAATGAAGGGCTCGGCGTTCCTATAAGGCCTTCCCTCCGAACGTCTAATGACATGTATTTAAATTAACCACTTCAGGCTCGATAAGGTTACATTTCCACTGCAGATGACTCTCACAACGAATACACTGCGCCCTTGCTCGCCATGGACCAATTACACTAGCCAACAATGGAAATGTTTCGGGCTTAAAAATAGCTGATCCTTATGAATTTACATCCAGTAATTCATAAATAACAATAAAATGACTTATTAGCTTTTGTTTTGACGATAACGTCATTTTTACTTTCTCTTCTAGTAAGTAGGGTAAGTATTGTATTGCACCCAAAAATTCGATGTCGATATTTCACCGGAAATATATATTTTGAGACCTCCTGAATCCAAAAAAAGCAAGTTTAGAGAAAGGTCCATGTGTGCGTCTGTCTGTGTCTGTGCACAGCGTAACTCAAAAACGAAAAGTCGGTTAAAAACCAGAGTTGGTACTTAAGTTTACATAATGTCTTTCAAGGATGCGTCACGAAGATTTTGAAGAAAACAGCTCTACCCTAAACTACTCTTTACATGGAACATTTTTCGAAAATTTTGATTTTCTTGAAAATTTCTCTAACGATTTTGATTAAAATGTCATATGTTTGAGATATTTTTATGACAAATGAAATGTACATTTTGAATTTTCTGGCTATAGCCGCTGCAGTCGTATTTACTCTGACGACTTTTGAATAATTGGTAAACCGTTTGAGATGGACCAAATCTTACTATAACAAAAATGTAGATCTTGCTAAAATACGCAAAAATAAATTTTCTTGTAGGATGAACCATTTCGGAGATATTCCTTGTTATGTATTTAATAGAATAGTAGGTAGAATATGAATAGTAATATTATTTCTTATATTAATTTCTTTTTTTAGAGCTGCTTATACTTTATCTTTATATTCATATAGACAACATGGAATTTATGATGAAACTTTGGTTCCTTATTAGGTTTATTTTTAGAAATTCAAATCATGACAGGGTTATTCCTATTTATCTACCTCATCAATAGATTGAAACATATAAAAATAATCATACAACATCAACAAAGTGGGTGAGTTTCGGAAAACTTAAAAACTTTCCTGAAATGAACACATCGTTGTTAATTTTTTATATGTTAAGTGTGCAAAGAGAGCGGGTTCTCAAAGCTTTAAAAGATTTGACTATCGCACAAAGCCTACTGTATTCCAATATTCCCCTTGCACCTACAAGGAAATAAGCAATAAGATAATTTGTACAAATGTTTATCTCAGCTAACACGAAGAAGAAATAGGAATAGGAGTTTGTAAGAATGGTTAGTACAAGAGTAGAGGAAGTCATGTGAGTGCAACACATCAGATTTTTTTTTTAAATAGGCACACCTATGAACTGACAAAACACAATGTTCTTCAGCTGTTTCTAGGTAATAAACATTCATATTGTTGCTGTGAATAAGAATTGTTTCTGTTGTAATTAGTGCAGAATTTGGGAGATGTATTTATCCTTTCTAGCACTTCCCTGGTGAACCGGGAAAAAAACCGAAAAAAAAATCATGGGTAGGAAGGTCAGCCCCGGAATCGGAATAATGGCCTCCCGAATACAAGTCTTCAGTGTTACCACGGAAACATCTCACTCGGCGAGACCAATTTACTATTAGCGGATTAATGTTAACTGAATCACAGAGTATCACACTGTTCAATGACTGATGATGGTTTTATTAAATCTACCAATACATCAAGACGCAGGCATTATATCCAGTCATTATTAAATCGTCACAAAAAATTGTTGTATCGACTGGAACGTGCCTTATTGTCTACTGAACTCTGCTTACCGTGTTTCTGCAAAGAAATATTTTACAGACTGGATACACAGGAAATGTAAAATACAGGAAGCTCTATACTGAATTTTCTTCAAACGATGGTTTAGCCAGATTTTTTAAGGTGCCCACTTAGTCCATTTTGTATGCACCTACATAGCCAAAACTTCTATCATTAATGTCACAAGCATTACAGAAGTTACGAAAAAGTTTCATACCGTTATCTGAAGTTTACTCACGCCCTCTGGATTTCCTTCCATTTTCTAAGCAAATTTATCACCAAGTGGATGATGGATTGGCTCAGTGAGACCTGTTACATGTTTACCATGCCCTACACGCACTATGCTTTGGTGTATAAATTCGGGCTGCGAAGTTACTCATAGCTTTCGTAAATATACTATATGCCTGAATTATAAAAATACTTCCTTATCAAACTATTTGATTAAGTCACCCGGAATAAAGGCTCAGCAGACTTAGAAGTTGTTACCTTCGGAGATTTAATTGCAGAATACTCGTAGTTAGATCATGAATCTGTTTGCACTATACCGCTCGCAAAAGTTAAAGGCATGTGAACGCTGGCCAATGCTCAGGCAGAGCGCTGTTGCCAAGCGTAGTGCGTGTACCGACAGAGGGTCTGTACATAAGGTTGTGTGAGATGCATGCACCACATTTGGCAGCGCTGGTAGGAGGGGCAAGCGTAGGATTCGCTGGAGTCCGAGTTACGCCCCGCCTCCATATGCCTTTAAGTTTTGCGAAGATTATAATTAGAGGTAAACAAGTTAAATTTTGAAAGGTAGAATTGGAACTTAAAAATTCAATGCCGCAACTGGGATTTGAACCACAGACCTTCCGCTTACCGGTTCAAATCCCAGTTGTGGTATTGAATTTTTAAGTTCCAGTTCTACCTTTCAAACTTTGCCCACACGCGGCTTGTGTGTTTAAAACCACCAACAGTAAGTTTGTTGGCATAAATAAATAATAAGTTAAATTTTCCTTCTCGCACTATATCAAGGAATGACTTAACACCAAAATTCTTTCCTAGTGTGATAATTATGTATTATTAAGTGTAGGCCTTGTATCGCTTACTGTAAGGCCCATTATTTGAATGACTCGGAAATGGACTCGGCGGAACCGAGCAGTGGAGAGGATAACATTAAAATTGTTACTAAAAGGTCGAGGAAATACTGCGACGTTGTACACAACAGGTTTATTCTGTATGCAAGGTAAAAATCGTATTATATTTTAAAACCTTAAAATACAAAATATATAAAAGCCAGAACCTTAATTTAGTCATTTATTCAATTACATTGTGTGCAAGAACAATTAATTGCATTGGTTGACCATAAAGTTGGTTTAATTGGAAGCCCGGGACCTAAGTACTTACAATATGGTAAGTCACCTTTAAGATAAGATTATGTTATATGCATTTGAGATCTCCTTGTACTTTATCGGGGTAAATACGAGTGAGTTGGAGAATTTAATGCAGTGTCGGCATGTTGTCATGGTAGCTTAGTGTTTAAAGCGCCTGGACGAAGAACGGAAGACCCATGGTTTAAACTCCGGCAATGACATTTAATTGCAGACACAAGAATCCTTTTGTACGACTAGAAGTAATGCCATGCGTAGACTTCGATCCCGGTTATATGTGGTCGGCATTTGAGTTATGTTTGTGACGTAGCACAGGTTGGGTATGGGATATAGTCGCATCGCCTTCCGCGGAGTTTATTGTAACGGTGTGTCACCATCCCCTTTCCTACCTCCTCTAGTGTCGAAAAAAATAAAGTGCAAACGAATACAGTAAAGTAGCTCTATTTGCAACACGGACCGAAGCCTAGATATACGAATGCAGCGCTTCCGATCTGTTATTTTCATGGTTTACAATTATCGTAGGTATATAGACGCTGGGTACTGATCCCAAGGTCGCGGGTTCAAATCCGGCATGAAAAAAACTCCTGCGGGACAAAATTCCGGCACATCGGTGACGCTGGTGTGATCCTGGCAATCCAGGCATCATTAAACAACATTTTTTTTTTTTAATCATAGGTGTAGGGCCGTGGCTAACGAAAAAGACAGGCTACGGCGCAAAATACAGTGACGTAATTCTCCTAGTCTGATCATGGCCCAATGAAGTAAAACCGTAATCACCTATTGTAAACAACCAAAAAATTGCTCATGATGATACTCATGTATTGGGCTACCACGCTACGTAACTCCGATTCGCGCCGCAACCTGTCTTTAGTGTTAGCCACGGTATAGAGCAAAAATAACTGCCTATCAAGTTTGCCATTCTAGCAGTTTGTCAGTGTTACGTACAAGTTTTTCATTTCTGTTGATTTTTCTGGTCATATGCAGATCGATGATGCGAAAAACTGCACTGTGCATAAAATGTAATGAGTATTGTTGAAGCTGTTCATCTCTCAGTGGGACATAACTTAGAATTCGCTACATCCGGAATGTGCCGTGATAGGAGAACAAAGCGCTTGAACGGAATTTAAATATAGAAAGTTACAAAAACAACAGAAGAGTCAGAAGATAAAAAAGCGAGAGTGTAAACAAGTACAGGAACACCAGGAAGGGGAAGTAAGTAACTGGTTGACAAATGATGAAATATTGTATGTTTGGCCTAGACCTCGGGTTATGCCAACTCATACACTGCTTGCATCATTGTTTTCAAACATAAGTGTCAACATCTTGTTCCAAATGTCACAGTAGCAGTGGGTGCAACAATAACCAGCTCATCAAGCGAACAACAGCACATGGATTCCTTCTGTTGCGTAGGGATTCAGATTCATGTACGTACTTCTATCCGTTCCAAGCTATTCAACATAAACATTTGTTTCGAAATATTTTCAGTAATTAAATTTCATATCCTTTGTCATGTGGGTGCAGGAATGCTAACCTGAACGGTAATTATGGGTACATACAATAATTTTAATTTCGATAAGACGTAAAATATTGGGAAACGCTTACATTACCATTAATTCAGCTAATTAATGGTTACTAGGGGGGCGAACCTTCATATAGGAAACAAAAGGTTGCGATGTTTACAGTACAGGAAGTGGGAGGGGTCAGTCTGTCACATGATCACAAAACAGAGGGGCCAGTTCAGAAACATGTGAATATTTCACTTTTCGTACTGGAGACATCTTATCCTGTGTGTGGAACAAATGAACACACCCGAGAAACACTGGACTTAAGGCAGTGAGCCCAGTTGTTTTGCTGTCACTGTACGCGCGCAATGACGTCACGCTGTCCATGTGGCAGGTTACTTGCGATCGTCTCATTTCGCGATAGTTGTGTAGAGGTTCCAACCTTAATGATTACCTATAAGACAGTTATATTTCTTATAACTAGGGCCCGATTATTCGAAAATGCAACTGCACCTATGCAAATGTATATGGTCTAAAACAAACTGGTAATACAGCTCGATAAATTTCAGAAACTGCAAATTCACAGAAATGTAATTACATTTTAATGTCACCCAGGAAAGTCGGTTTATTGCATAGGTATTAGGAGAAAACCTTTGATAGTTTTCAGGAAACTCAAAAATGTATTTCCGGTGAAATCTCGATATTAAATTTTTTATAGAAATGTAGCGCTTTTTTACATACTATTGGAACATATTAGACAGAGTTGAATTGTGTTTTAGAGTAGCGCATTGATAAACAAAGGCATGTGATGTATGGAGGATACGGCGGCCTGTTGGTGTCGAATACTTGCACAACCATCTATTGATGTCAAGAGGTCAGTGCGTGCTGCCTTTTGCCGCCTCAGTTCAAAAGCAATCCTGTGTTGTACACGCAAAGAGGAAACGCCTCTTTTAATGAGAATCAGTTTTCCTGGAATAATTCATAATATGATAGCACGTCAGTTCAAGGCGTTTTCTTTTAAAAGCAACCTAGAGCGAACAGGCTCGTACTCAAAAAAGTTCACATTTCCCCTATCAGCAAGGATCGTGGTTCACAGTGATGGATGAGTGTTGGCCCTTTTTATCTCATTCAAGGGTTCATTAAGAACTCCGCCCTGCTAAAGTTAAATCTGCTGAACTAAGGACTCATTTTCTCAAACTATTTTAGATATAAGGCTGCAGTTTATACAGATATACTGATTTACTTCTATACAACACGTTTGCATATTAACGAAGGTGGGATTAGTTTTTACTTTCTCTACTGTTAAGTAGTGGAAGTATTGTATTCCACCCAAAAATTCGATGTCGATAAAACATTTTTAGAAAAAGGTCAGTCTGTCAGTCTGTGGACAGCACAACTCAAAAACGAAAAGTAGGTTAAAAACCACAGTTAGTATTTAAGTTTAGTGTCTTTCAAGGATGGGACACGAAGATTTTGAACAAAATAGCCCCACCCTAAACTACCCTTTACATGGAAATTTTTTCGAAAATTTTTATTTTCTTAAAAATGGATCCAACGATTTTGATTAAAATATCATATGTTCAAGATATTTTTGTGACAAATGAAATGTATATCTTGAATTTTCTGGTATAGCCCCAGTAGTCGTGTTTACTCTGGACGACTTTTGCATAACTGGTAAACCGTTACAGACAGACCAAATCATAATGCACAAAAAATGTAGGTCTTCCTAAAACACACAATATATGTCTGAATAAATTTTCTTGTAGGGTGAACCATTTCGGAGATATTAGTTATTATGTGTGCGAGTCTCGGAAAACTTAAAACTTTCGCGAAATGGAACATCGTTGTTCATTTTTTTATATGTTAAGCGTGCAAAGAGAAGAGGATCTCAAAGCTTTAAAAGATTTGCCTATTGCTCAAAGCCTACTGTATTATAATATTCCCTACAGGAAAATGAGCTTCAGGTATCGCTGTGTACCTAGAATTGTTTACTGACCTACTGAGTCGTTTCATTTCTTCCAGGGACCATGATCTGGGGGACAGATAGTACTATTTGTATTAGGAATATGCACTTAGAACGGTCTTTCTCTTAACTATGTGGTAAGTAGTAATTAAGAAGGCAAACAAGGAAGGGCGAGTCAACTGTTAAAGGACGTCTTGTTTAAGAGAGTATTTTTTTCATAACGCTACATGCGGTTTCTTACTGGGTAACGGTAAAACTAATGAGCAGCATTGGGCTCTTTTTTTAAGTATATGAAACCACAAAAAATAAAAAAATTAAGCGCAAATGTATGAAGCTTCATAAGGCTGTATTTCAACTACCGGCTAATTAAATTAATCACAGAGGCTGCACAGTGTTGAAAACAGGAATAAACAAGAACTGTTTTCAGATGACTTTCTGTACTCATTGTTCTACAACCTGTGCTTAAAAAGCTTGTGCTTCTATTAAATTCTTATTAACCCAGATAAAGCTGCATTACTTATTTACAAATAGAGCGGCCACTACAGAGGAGTTCGAATTTGATTAGGGTGAGTTACCTGGGTTAGGTTCTTTTCCGGGGCTCTCTCTCATCCTGAAAAGACGAATGTCAAGTAACTAAGCTCCAGACATCCTTCATCTCAGCCATTCCGTTCATCACCTCTTATAACTTACCAAGCTTAGAATGCGTAAAACTTAAAAAAACCAAAAGTACACAAGGATGCACAAAATTAAGTTAGCTTACTTTCTGTGTGTATATATTTTTCTTTGAAGTTAAGCAATAGAAGCAATAGCAAACTGTTTTGAAAGCCAGTTGCATGTGAGGGCTTGGAAAGTCTGTTGTCTTTGCATCACCACGAAAAAGAAAAGAAAGAAAGAAAAAATAAGGATTTGCAGTTGAGAAAAATACCAGTATTTGAAAATTCGCACAATTGACAGTGTTAACGATAAAATAGAGAACTGTGTTTTGTGAGTCAGTTTAGGCAAATAAAGTGGCGGAAAAAGTAACTAAACTTTGTCACTTGTCACAACATATAGTATTAAACAGTAATAATACTCTGAAGTGAAGTGTAAAGTGGTTGTGGCATCCCTGTTAGGAAAAATTGGTACTGAGCCCAAGTGCCTGGATGTTAGGAATGGGCAAAATGCACAGTCAGTGTCGAAAGTCATTAGTGCTCAATGGCTTCAAGTTCGGTTTCCAAAAGTGCCTTGCATTATCTGCATCTAAGTACATTAAAGTGAATGAAGATGGTGAAATGCCAGCACAACCAACGCTTCATGACCACCTCAAGAACTATGAAGCCATCCTCAACAGGTAGCTCATCCACAACGCAGCGGGCGACCCTGGAAATAGCTGCTTCAGAACTACAAAGAATGATGATAGGCCTGCTAGAAGTCCTACGTCAGTGGCATTATTGAGGTGAAACAGGGAGGTACTTTTTTCCCCTTCCTAGTTACCCTTCGCCGGTGACGTAACAGACATGAGGGCAAGGAAGAATGCTGGAGGACTCCGGTTGGAATTTGTAACGGGATATGTCGACGTACCGCATTGGCCAATACCAGTCACCATTACCCTGCACGGCCATGCCACTAAGCTAAAGCTAGAAGAGGGGGAAAACAAGAGAATGACCCGCGGTGTCACTTTTTGGGAACTCTGGACTAAGTCTTATAAAATAGGAAGGGAAAGTATGCGTTATTAACTTTCTTCAGCATCGACTTAGGTTGTTTACCTTTTGGAAGACGGTGCCGAGCTATGTTATATACATACTGGGATTGACTTAGGATTGGAAAGTAGACAATGGGACCAACATGGGTTTTATCGTCATTTTCTTGCAAAGCTGCTACTCATTACGACTATCGTCCTTTGGTAATCGAAACCTTGACCCGTGAAAATACAAATTAATATATTTCTGTTTGACGGTCAATCTTTGTCTAGCTGTCTATCACAGAAATCAATACTACACGATACTAACACTTGCTGTTGCAGGCGGCTTGAGGACAAGCAAATACTTTTCTAAGAGCGATCAATGGAACGTGCTACAAAGAATGACAAAAGCTTTGAACAAGTGACGATCAATAAGCCGTGAACCAAACTCTTATGAAAATGTAGGCAGAGATTTTCACAATGTCCTTGATTCCCAGGAAGAATAAAACACACAGAAACAACAAAAAGGTGAAAAGACAAATCAAATGATAATTGAAAAGATAGTGGATATCGGGACAATGCTATAATTTAGGTCAAAACAAAACGTTTATTCACAACCTTGAGCTACTTTTCACCATGCCAAGCACGTTAAGGAGCATGCTTGGAGTTACGATTGCATTGTATCGTATGAATGGTGATAATGAGCATTAATTTATTTGAAAGTAAACGGTATTTTTGGCATGTTAGTGAAGGAACCTCCTTAGTAAAATGTTAAGTTAGTTATAGCTTAGAACACTGCACTTCTAGTTTAATATTCTTTCTTGTTTACAGTAATGCAATGCGTTTACTGCGACTTTTCCGTATAAAGTCCGTATAAATGTTCGGGCATAAATGCACACATTTTTATAAATGGCACCTTCATATGTATCCACTTCGGTTAGTTTTTCCCCTCCCTCTGCTGCATATAGTTGGTAGGGAAAGCATCCTACTCGATCCCAGATTTCGATGTCGAGATTTCGCCGGAAATACATGTTTTGAGGCCCCTTGAATCCAAAAAAATTGGTATTTTTAGAAAAAAGATGAAACACGAAGATTTTCAAGAAAATTGCTCCATCCTAAACTACCCTTTTATAGAAAATGTTTGAAAATGTTTATTTTCTCAAAAATGGCTCTAACGATTTTGATTAAAATGCCATATGTTTGAGATACTTTTATGACAAATGAAATGTATATCTTGAATTTTCTGGCTTTAGCCCCTGTACTCGTATTTACTCTGGATGACTTTTTCATAAACGGTAAACTTAAGTAATAGACCAAATCTTACTATACAAAAAATGTAGTTTGCTAAAATACATAATTTATGTCTACATGTAGAGCGACACATTTGGGAGATATTCCTTGTTATGCAATACTTTGTCAAATGAATCATCGTTATTCACTTTTATCTCTTGACCGTGCAAAGAGAATGGAATTTCAAAGCCTTCATGTAAGCGATAGCTTTAGAGGATTTGACTATCTCTCGAATTCCCATATTCCCTTGTGAAAATTAAAAATATAATAAGATAAATTCTGCACATGTTTATCTTTATCTCGACTAACATGAAGAAGATAGAGGAATAAGAGTTTTAAGAATAGTTAGCACAAGTGTAAAGACATACGAGTGCAACATATCAGATTTTTTCTCTTATCTCAAAAATGGACAACTCCAAAAACACGTACTTGACATAAATTCAGCACTTTAACGAGCCCTTCATTTTTCTTTACCACTTTCGGTTTACCAGTTATGCAAAAGACATCCAAAATGAAGAGGACTTCAGAGGCTAATCCGAGAAAACTCAACATATATTTTACCTGACTGACATGGAAGTATTTTAAACATACGGCATTCTAATCAAAATCGTTAGTACAGGTTTTGAAAAAAAAATATATGTTAAAATTTACCATGTAGAAACGTAGCTTCGGGTGAGAGGATTTTCTTGAAAAATCTTCGTGTCGCAACGCTCTTTTTTAATTCCACTTCGTGGAAATTGTGATACCCAAGTTTTAGATGGAATCTATTACCTTCTCTAATTATATACTACGTGGTAGAAGAGTAACAGGAATAGCGATTTGCGATTGAGAAAAGTATAAGATATTTGAAAATTCAAAGCATAGTAAAGAATGTCTCAGGAACAAACAATTTTGACATAGTTCGTGTTTAGCTGAGAACTATGTCTCTATGTAGGAAGCTTTTAGCCAGCTCCTACAGTTTACCTATTATACAAAACGTCATTCAGGTTCAAGAGGATTTGCGGACCATTCCTAGAAAATTCAAGATTTACTTGATTCAAATACCATCTATAGCATTACATTTTTCAGTCTAATGATTCTATATTGTGACACCGGGCTTGGCACATAACAAAGGTAGCTCGGGGCCAAACAACTTCGTACCACATACCAGACCGGCGAGCAAACAAAGCCTCCTTAGGTCAAGTTGCCTCGCGCGACTGTTTGTTTATACGTGACTAATAACAGTCAGGATTGTTGGAACCTTCGAGGGGCATCCCGTGGCCGGCGTGTTTGTGGAATTCCAGAAAGACTGTGTGACGTCATCTCCACTATGCAAAGAAGCGAGGAAACAGTAGAGCGGAGAGGTAGAGGCATGAGTGAGTGAGTGAGTGAGTGAGTGAGTGAGTGAGTGTGTGTGTGTGTGTGTGTGTGTGTATGTGTGTGTGTGTGTGTGTGTGTGTGTGTGTGTGTGTGTGTTACTGTTCGTCGTGAAAGATACGTCGTATTGAAGTGAAGAAGTCTTAACGACTGTTGAGTAATTGTACCGTCAGACTTAGGTATGAGAGACAGAGAAAGTGAAGAAAGACATTGAAAGGACCGAGTCAAAATTACGAGAATAAAAGAATAAACACTTGTGAGTTGTGGTATCACGAAAGGCTAAAGATTGTGTTAACTTCAGGAACAGAGAACTGTGTAATGGTGAAAACGCTTTTAGAGGAAAATAAAGTGACAACAAAATAAATCGAATTCGATTTTTAATTTTGTTACATTGGTGTCAGAAGTGGGATTCGTCGAGCTCCCGTTTTGCTACAATGTTTTATATAAAATATTTTATAAATTAATGACACCCTTTGGCAATTTTAGGTTATGGTCTTTATCATTCCATATGGCTTCTCCTCTGTGTCAAAACTTACTTTACTAGAAAGTAGGTTTCGGCATGAAGGTTTTGACACTTCCTGATATGGTACGGTCTACGTGACGGGGATTATTACTGAAATTGTACAAATTCCTCATAAAAAACGACTAATAAATAATATACCACACCTACATTAATTAACAGCTGTGGTCCTTCCCGTGGCTTGATTATCCTCACTATCATTCCTGATTAAGAAGAATTTATGAAATTTCTATTAATTTAGTGGTTATAAATGAAATTAAATATAAAACTTTAGAAAATAAATAAAAATATCCTATTTTCCTCATTAAATAAACAGAAATTAAGTTCCTCCCCCCCCCCCCCAGATATTTTACGAGCTTAATTATGAAACCCTGGTAGAACAGTTCTCCTAACTGAAATGTAATGAGTTATGATCCTTCAAGTTTACTTTTTAAATGTTTTAAATTATAGAAAGTTTTTCCAGTGAATTGAATGTAGTTGTATTTGAAGTATTGGAACAATCTAAATCATGCTAGTTTCTCGATTTTATGTTTTTTGTTTAAGTCCGTTTAGGTCAGGGGTGTCAATAAGGAAAAGAGAGGGAGGGCAGCAACTGCTCCCACACCACATTACGGAACCACACAGGATGTTCAAGGACATTCACCTCCATTACAATGTAATAGTAAAAATGAGTCCGGGGTCCATTGAGCTTAGAGTTACCCGATATTTATCTTTCAGGATAATGAAAAGAACAGGTAACTCACCCTAACTGAGAGTCGAACTGTGGACCTTATGAATGTGAGGCAGACACGTTACTCCCATATCACAGAGGGAGCTTCTGGGATTTCCCATTACTTCTGTATATTTATGCACAATTTCGAGCCATGGTCAATCCACACAAATTTGAAAAAATGCAAGTAAACCCACTTACTTGAAGAGTGATACATCTGAGGGCGATAGTTTCGTCCATCATACTATGCCATTATGTTTTAAATACTATTTTAGACAACAAATATATATGAAATTCGTCGGTAAAAGTATTTTTCCCTTTTTCTCCTACATACTTGCAATAAGTGAAAGAAGTATTGTATTCTACTCAAAATTTATACACAGATATCAGTGAAAACACAGGATTTGGGAAGCCCTGAATCCAAAACAAGGATTTCTGAAAAGGTCTCTCTCTCCCTCCCTCCCCCCCCTCTCTCTGTGTGTGTGTGTGCGTGTGTGTGTGTGTGTGTGTGTGTGTGTGTGTGTGTTTGGGTGCGAACAGCTTAACTCAAAAAGAAAAGGTATATTAGATACCAAATATTACATTTAAGTTCAGCATATTCCAACATTTTCAACCAAAGTACCCTTTGCCCTGAAAATTTTTCGAAAATGTTTATTTTCTCCATAACGATTTTTATTAAAATACCACGTGTTAAAGCTCTTTCATTTCAGATGAAATGGTTTTTGGTAACAGCCTCTGAATCCCTTTTCACTCTGCATGACTTTTGCCAACCTACATAATAAAAGCATTATTTCTAACCTCAAATATCACAGAGTTAAAGTAACATGCTTTCAAACGATAACAATGCTTGAACATTGTTACCACATAACACATGAACTTACTCATCTTCGGTAAATCTTGTTCTGCAATGACACTTTTGGATTAAATCACTTCCGAACGCTAAATATCTTAATATATTTCTATTCTGCTGCTGTGTTGCGCACACAAAAATAACTACAGTAACTATAACTACATATAATGCTCTAAAACAACTGAAGACAAAATCACGCGCACACGAGCGATACAATGACATCCACAGATTAATACTGCGTCTAAACAGAATGTTGTTTTTAAAATTTATCGGTTGGCTTTTCTGTAACGGGTTCAAAAACAAGGGCCTCTGTTGTTGTTGTTGTAGTGTTTAACGCCCGCTTTTACTACTACGGCACCGCAGGCGGTGACACTGATGATACATGAAGATGGAGCACCGGTGGAATGAGATGGCGGGGGAAACCGGAGTACCCGGAGAAAACCCGCCCTGACGCCGCTTCGTCCACCACGAATACCACATGCGGGTCCCTGGGATCGAACCCGGGCCGCCTAGGTGGTAGGCGAGCGCGCTAACCGCTCGGCCACGAAGGGCCTCTGTGGCAACATAACGAATCAAATAACATCAACTATGGCCGCAGGTTTACCATGGTAAATACGTATCTCGATTAAAATGAAGGAGCAGAATAAACATTTATAAGAACAGCATGTAAAAAGTAAGTAAAGATAGTTATGTGAGATTCGATTACAAGTTAAATTTCGTATGAGTAGTCTATTTAAAAAGGTCTGTTACTTGGAATAGCTGGTTCTCCTTTCTGTCAGTTTACATAAAATGTAGCTCTGCTTTCAAGCATTTTAAAACAACTGCTTTTAATAAAATGAAATGAGATATTAAGTTTTCCAGATAACGCGAAGGTTAAGGCAAAGGAAGAAGAGAAAGAAAATAAAGTGGATAGGTTGCCTTTCATATCTCTCTACAAATTGGGGCGCACTGAATCGGAAACATTTAAGGGGTGAGTAGCCAGTGGAACTAGAAATGGGTCAAGAGAAACAAACCCTGAAAACATCAGATGCTGACAGGAAAATGTCCTTTCTTTGTGGTTCTCAAGCCCCAGAGAGGAAAGACGGGGAAGTGAGGAGCTTACAAACGATCCTCGGAAGTATAACAGTAATTTATTACACCACCTGTAAGTATTTCCTTACTTCTCAAATTTAATATTTTGTAAAACATAGGTACTACGGCAGACACAACATTTAATGGCAGCTAGTAGCTCACCACTGCGATTCCCTTTCTTGTTGCTCAAATGCATTTTGTGGGTACAAATGATGTTTGCGGCGTGATTTTACAGCGAATACAACAGCACAAGGCATGGCAAGTCTCTGATTGGACGTTGTGTCGACCAGCTACTCCTGCCAAGCGCCATTCAATTTTGTGTCTGCTATAGTATAATTTTTCTCTTCCTTTCCCTCTTTATTTCCTTACTTCCCTCCACCCCTCCTTCCCTCCCCCGCTCATCTCACCCTCCTTCCATTTCTTTCTTTATAGAACTATTCATTATATTCGTCCAGACGTTAAGCATTTATAGCAATCAAAGCAGGCAGGCAAAAAGGGCAATAAAAGTCAAAACAAGCAAAACAGAAGCACTCTAAACTTTAAAAACGGCATTATATATTTTAGAAGGTAATAAACAATATAGCTGATAATTAATATTTGGTTTAGAAGTTAATTTTTATTGCTGCATACCTTGGGATTTAAAAAATCTGATGAGTTGCGCTCACATGACTTTCTCTACTCTTGTACTAATCATTCTTACAAACTCTTATTCCAATAGCTTCTTCTTGTTAGTTGAGATAAACATTTGTGCAAATTATCTTACTGCTTACTACCTTGCAGGTGCAAGCATGGGCGTCGCGAAGGGAGAGCAAGGGAACCGCGGCCCCCCTTGGAAATTAATGAACTTAATGTGCAATCAATTACAGACTATTAGACTATTGTTTTAATTTTAATGTAAAGAACAATTTTCATTTAGCACAAATACGGTTATCCGCAACAAATGCTATAAATTTTAACAACAAAATAATGAATTAATACTGCTTGATTGCAAACTTCCAACGCGCGTACCCTCTCCCCTATAAAAAAAGTCTGCCGACGCCCATGGGTGCAAGGAGAATATTAAAATGCAGTAGGCTTTGAGGAATAGTCAAATCTTTTAAAGCTTTGAGATCTCGATGTTCCATTTCACGAAAATTTTGTTTTCCGAAACTGACACAAATAACAAGGAATACCTCCGAAATGCTTCACTCTAAAAAAAATTATTTGGATATCAAATGCGTGTTTTAGCGAGATGTACAATTTTTGTACACTAAGATTTTGTCTATCTCTTATTGTTTACGAGATATTCAGAAGTCATCCATAGTAAACAGGACTACATAGGCTATAGCCAGAAAATTCAAAATATACATTTCATTTGTCATACAAATATCTTAAAATATGGCATTTTAATCAAAATCGTTAGAGCCATTTTCAAGAAAATCAAAATTTTCCATGTAAAGGGTAGTTAAGGGGGGGGGCATTTTCTTCAAAATCGTGTCGCATCCTTGAAAGCCATTAAACTTAAATATCAACTTTGGTTTTTAACCGACTTTTCGTTTTTGAGTTATGCTGTCCACAGACTGACAGACTGACACAAAGACTGCACGCACGCGCGCACGCACACACACACGCACGCACCCGCGCGCGCACACCTTTTTCTAAAAATGCTTTTTTTTTTTTTTTTTTTTTTTTTTTTTGGATTCAGGAGGCCTCAAAACATATTTCCGGTGAAATCTCCACATCGAATTTTTGGGTGAAATACAATACTTCCTCTAGTTTAGTATACATAGTAGAGAAAGTAAAAATGATTTTTTAAGATTCAGTATTCCAAAGCATGCATTTCCAGTGAAATTTGAATATCAAATTTTTGGATAGTAAGCAAAATTTCCCCTATATGTACTAGAATAAGTAGAAAAGAAGAGAGTGAGAACGTGAAACGGGAAAAGCGGGAGGAAGAAAAAGGAGGAGCGAGAAACAAATGAGACAAAGGAAGACATGGTAGAGTAGAGGGAGATAAAAGCAAAGAGAAAGGAGGCAGGCAAGCAAGCAAGAGATGGAAGGAAATAAGCACTTGGATATGTAAATTCTTACAGGAACGTAAGCACACCGACTTTTCCAGTTATTACCAAGGGAAAACAAGCTTTTTGAAATCTTGTTAATAGCATGGCATCAAACTAAGCACGGGTGTTAGAACTCAAACTGCGTGAATCAGACCGCAGCAGCACTCGACGACGGAAGGGACAGATGACGTCAGCTGGTGTACTACGCCGTGTTCCAGTTCTGCATGGCTGATATGTACCTACATGTAAACCTGATACCACTCTTCAGGTATGGTACATATGATATGTTTTTAAAATGCGCATCTTTTTTGTACGTGGTGTTTTTGGGAAATGTTAGAACTACAGCACTTGAACAATGGTTTATTAGGGACACGTTAGTGTGACATTTGAGGCAGTATTTGCCAAACGTCGATGCAACGATTTGAGGCCGAATTAGTGTTTTGTAGGTCACACGTAGTTTAAAGCAATAATACTTCACGCCGCCTAATAATGGTCAAAGTGCCTTTGATTCAGTCCTTTGCCGCCGATAAAGCTATGAGATTTCTCTCCCTGGGTATGCATGGATTTTGTTTGAAAAACTTGACACTAATTGTGATGATAAAGCCTTTTAATAAAACCTTCAATCTTTTCACTACTTTCTGAGCAATACATGTCGATTACAAAACAATTCACTAGTCAAATAGAACTATACTGATATTTACGTACTTGAAATACCTATGCCTTACTGTGATAATCGACAGACAAGCCCAGATTTACTCTAACTAAAGCGGCACTACCAAAAACCGTTAAAACTATCAAGCTTTTTAAATTCGCGAGCTACCCCCTTTTTGCGTTTGTTTTCTCTGTTCATTTTTGTTGAAAATTATTACTCTAATTTTTATTTAAAATGTTTTAAATGATTAATTTTATGAATGTATAATTTCGCTATTAGTGGCTGTTTTTTAAGGTAACATTAAATGAGGTTTTAAACTCAAGAGGAAAAAAAAAATATTTATGACTTGTAATATGACTTTAGCAAGGGTTGTCGTTAAACGCATTCCTAATTTCGCTCTTTCTGAAGGAGTATAACATACTTTTTGTCTCCTGTCCTTTTTTTGCTTTCTGCCATAGCTTTTCTTCTAATTTTCTATACTAGCAGGTCTTGGTTTTTTCTAATAGTACGTTTTAGGAATTTTATTACAGGAGCATTCTTACTCAGTTACAGTTTCTCTCTTAGCCAGCTGACCTACAATTTCATAACTTTGTATCTCTACATGTGCTTGGACGTATCCTTTTTTATGTTCCAGTAATATTTCTACGTCAGCGTGTTGGTGTAGTTTTTTTTTTTTTTTTTTTGGGGGGGGGGGGATGGTGACTTGTGGCTATGGCTATGACCAGCATTGCTCAGAAACGAAAATTTAAGGAAATACCAAACTGAACTTGAGCATCTCTAAAGGATGACGTTTTCGCAAGAACATTTCCCAATACAAACTACCCCTTACTGGAACATATTTCGAAAATGTTGAATTCTCCACAAAGGGCATTAACACCTGCGTGCTTGCTCGCACGTGCACACACACGCATAAGAGAGAGAGAGAGAGAGAGAGAGAGAGAGAGAGAGAGAGAGGGGGGGGGGGGAGAGAACATGCACTAACACATGGTATAAGTGATATATTGTCACAGCTGCTTGAATGTTAGTCCATCCCCATTCTTTGTGCAACCCCTCATTATAAAATAATTATAATTTTTCATTTTAAAGTAATTAAAGCGTAGAAATAAAATTAATAATCAAAGTTCTGTTCCTATTGTAGGCAATATGAAACCCTGAAACAATTACTGAAGTCCAATCGCGGCGTGCAGATTAAAATGGTCACACATAATTACACAGAGAAAATGAAACTGGGTCACCATCTGCTTGCCTCAACAGTGCATACTAAAAGGGTCATAAGTAAAGAAACGTTAATTAAGTATGGGCGGGACTCAGCTTACGAAGCTGGTCAACAGTGAAATACATCTTAAATTGTTGTACTAGTTGTACAGCATAATTACAGTGAACATGAGGAGCCTTAATTCACTGTGGTGATCATTCATATAAACGTTCATTACAATGTGAAGTTGAGAACTCTTACGCGTGTGTATGGGCATAGTGAAAGGGTAGGTAGATACATCATACGCTCAGGACTACATACAAGGGCAGGTTAGGGAGATAATTCATGAGAACTTCTACAAGCTCACTACCACTATACTGAGCACAATTGTTTTTGTCATTGGTCACAAAACACTTTAAACACATTTGTGCTCACCACATAAGTATATATAATTGTCACAGATTTCCATATGTGTGTATTTCTTACAAGGTTTTTGTTAACATGTGAATTGGTCACGGGTTATTTTTAAATACAGCAAAAATTAAATAGTGATGTTGACACATTATCGTTAAATATCTCCGTCCATTTCTGCAACCTCACATTCCAAATTGTATAGCCGATAATACAAAGATAGGTGACATTTTCAGACTGAGTTTAGTCTGCTTCCCGGCGCCAGGCCCCGCCAAGCAGCCATCACACCGCGGTTCCGGTGTCACACTGGAGTAGATTGGAATAGAGAAAGTCACGTGAATTATTACAACAGATTTTTGTCGTCTTTGTATGGGAATCGAACTCAAGACGCTACAGATAGCAACGCTACAGGATATGGATAAATGCAACCCTGTCTTGTCTGTTTGTCTGCCTGTCTCTCTCAATCGAGTGGTTGGCGCACATTAACGCGTAGACTCATTTTGTATTTTATTTTATTTATTTATTATTTTTTTTTCCTCCTGTTCGGGAGGACTATGCCTCGGTAATGCAAGGGCTCCTCCGTTGTCTATCTACATCTATTTCTCTCTCACCCCGCCATATCTCTCTCTAATGCAGATGCGTCCGTGCTGCTGGCAGGCTGAGATTTAACGTGATGAGTTTTGCTGCGTACACACCCTCAATAGGTTTTAACTGCAGATCGGATTATACTGGACAGATTGTTTTAAATTGACATGTTTTAGTTGAAGTTGATTTAAGTTAAAAAGGAAGCTTTTACTCTTCCACAACTACCTTTTGGGATGCAGCAGTTCTCTGCACCCTGGCACATGTGAAAATATCTAAATGTTCAATTTAGTTGATGGGATAATTTTGAGAGTCGAGTTCCCAGCTCTTGAGTGGGATTAGTGTGAAGCTGACCTTTAGTTCCTGATGGGATTGATCCCGTGTTATCTGGCTTGTCCGCAGATCTATAGACGAAAGGAAAATACGAACATGCTATAGCTAAAGTTTGCAGTCACAGAATACTGAAACACAACACAACTATATGGAGCTGTCATGTAATAAAATGAAACGTCATTAAATAGTTGAAACAAATGTAAAACAAAAAACATACAAATATCAACCTAAATGTAAATTTTCTGACAGTGTCAAATGTTATACAGAGATAACAGATGCTGGTCTTGCTCGTCCTTTTGTGATGCTTTTAATATATATTGAATATATAATATACAACTTCCGAGGAATTGCATATCCATTCTTGAAACACCAATGATTCAATCAAATTTCGCCAATTAAGTTACTGTAATGAAAAGCAGTTCGGTAAATAATCATAAATGAAAGTTAAAGGCGCTTGCCGAATTCATATTTCAGACTCTGGGTTATTATTTCAGAAACTGGAAAATATCGAAACACCTAGTGCTCCTGCGGGAAATATCCAATATGCTTGAGGCGATGTTTCTGAGAAGAGCATTCGCAAAGTTCTTAATGTAATGCGGTTTACACAAAATAATTACACTAATGGTGAAGTGCGAAAACATCGTTTCTACGATAGCAGTTGAGTTTCACCTTCCCTTCATGTTGTCATGGTGAAAATTTGAAGTTTCCTGAATTCAGTACCGGTTGCTTACCTAACCTACCTGCGTATTTTCCTTATTTTCCTGCACTTGACTAAATTAAATCCTCTAACTTTTGATATACTTTCTTTTACATAGAATATAGCTGGGTCCGCAATTTCTTTTTATTTGCTAATGTTTGCTTACAATTTAATTCATGCAGCGACTAAGCATGAACTGAAAGTTATTCAATTCTTTAAGGTCAATAACCCGCTGTGAATAAATCGTTCGGCACTTAGCCACCAATTTTAATATTGGCGATTTGTTATTGAAACCAGTAGTTCAACAGATGGTAGTAATTAATTTTATTTTTGTAAGAGTACTACGTATGCAGTTCAAACCGAGCGAGCTGATGCAGGAGTGTGTGCGACACGCACTGGGAAAATTATGGGTTCGATCCTCGCGGTCTACCTACCTCCCTTATCCATGGCTTTTTTTTTGGTGTTTCCCTCATATCACTAGGCGAATTTTGGGAAGGTTAATTACATCGTCAAAATTTCCTGTCCCTCGATTTCACCTCACTTCTCATTCTATCTCACATTCATTCTGCTTAGCTGTTTCAGGGTGTCGGTGGGAAACTAGCTGCTGCATGGCAGGGAAAAAGGATATATAGGATAAGTCATACTATATAAGTCATCCTCCAGATCGAGGGCGCTTTCCCGAGTTCCGCCCCCTGATGAGAATTGTAAGGCTGCAGGGGGAGGGGAACCATATCTGCCGCCCATGGGAGCTTAAACCTGAAATTTTAGGGAACCGGACTTCTGTTACGAAAAAAATTAATTTCTATACAAAAAGTGGGGCTAGCACTTAGTAAATAAAGAGGAAGAAAGGAAAGAATGACCTGAGGACTTAACTACAATAATATCAGGATTATTAGTCGACGTTCTACAGCAGAAGGCGAATTAGAAAAACAATCACTCGGCTTCGCCAAAAGAAAAGGCACAGGAAGCGCAACTGGACAATTATGAAGAACCTGCAAACATTATTTAGTGACAGATTAAGAAGTTTATGTCGAAAAGCTATTTGACAGAGTGGATTGTACTGAGGCACGACTCCCTAATCAGAACAGGAAATAATATATCAGAAGGAGTGGCACGCGACAGGATATTCTTATCGCCCTCTGTTTTTAGCATTGGGAAATTGTCTTCACATGAAGGAAAGAGCGGTTTCAGGAAAAAAAAAAGAATGAAATTACGAGACTTATTATCTGGGACTACTAGAACAGAAAAATACTCCATGGAACGTGTTAGTGAACCGTGAAGCAAAGTAAGAGTATAAATTATATGTAAAAAGAAAATATATTGGCTGTTTGAAGAAAACTAGAGATATGCTAGCGGTATTTATTTGATTCGTATGTGATAACTCAGTCAGCTCGCCAAATGAAAGTGTGACTTGCAGAAAGATTTCCAGGTGATCTACGATTTCTATCTCTGGGGTAACTTAAAGCATAAAGTGTACAAGACAAACCCACACACCCTGGAATAACGGAAACAAAATATCTGCCAGGAAATTGCCATCGTTTCTCAACATGAACTACGGCGAGTGATGGACAATTTCCTAAAGAGGTACCAAAAATGTACGGACAACAACGGCGGCCAGTTTCAGCATCTGCTATAATTATTATATTGGTAAGTAAAGCCTTTAAAGTGGTTTTAAAAATGTGTGCTTTCACCCGCGCTTTTCTATGAAGCGGCAGTCGGCGACGAACAAAACACAGCGCAGCTGGTTCGGATTCCTTTGGATCACCCGTTACAATAATGTGACAAAGAAGGGCGTTTAAAAACAGTCCTTGCACCGTGTAAAGGCTTGCGAAGAAGAGGAAAGGGAAACAAGTAGCTAGGTTTGTCAAGTCCATGGATAAAGCAATGGCGGATTTCTCTTGTAGGCTGCGATGCGCCAGAAGTGAACGGCCATAACAGTGTTCTGTGTATGCGGTTTCACGCAGGAGCTAATAAAAACCATGCACCTATGCACTGATGACAAGTCATGCCACTGATCTATTAGCTTGCCTGCCCAGGCAAATGAGTAGCTGGACAGCATGGGTCGAGTTACACAAATAGATCGCCAGCAGCGATTTCCAATTACACACACACACAACCAGCTTCACATTTCCTATAGGTACATACAACAGAGCTCTCCACTACAGTATTCTCTTCAAGTGGGAGGCAGTCGAGCTCTCTGGAAAGGTCGCGAGTTCACGACAAACAAAATTCATACACAACACCAATAAACTACTCTAATTAAACACAAAAATACTGTTTGTTTAAACCTGGGAAAAAGATCCCCCTGCACATTCACGTGACTTTACCTATTGTTACAAACTCTTATTCCCCTTATCTTCTTCATGTTAGTCGAGATAAACATTTGCAGACACCTTATTCCTGATTTTCTTGAAGGTGCAAGGGGAATATGGGTGATATTAAAATATTTTAGAGCTTTGAAATGCCATTCTCTTTGCACGCCCAAGAGACAAAAAACGAAATAACGACCTTCCATTTGAGAAACACTTAAGTATTTCAAAACTCATACAAACAAGGAATACCTCCGAAATAATTCACACCACAAAATGCATTAGGAAATAAGTTGTGTTTTAATGAGATCTACGTTTTTTGTATAGTACGATTTGGTCTATCTCTTATGGTTTACCAGTTACACAAAAGTCATCGAGTAAACAGGACTAGGCAGAAAATTCAAAATATACATTTCCATTTGCCATAAAATATCTTAAAAATATGGTATTTTAATCAAGATTGTTGAAGCCATTTTTGAAAAAATAAAAGTTTTCGAAAAATTTGCCATGTAAAGGGTAGTTTAGGGTGGAGGAATTTTTTTCCACAATCTTCTTGTCACATCCTTAAAGCACATTAAACTTCTTTGGTTTTTAACCGAATTTTCGTTTTTGAGTTATGCACACACATACACACACGCACTTTTTTTATTCAGGGGGCCTCGAAACATGTATTTCCGGTGAAATTTCCACATCGAAATTTTGGGTAGAATAGAATACTTCCGCTTAAGGCCTAGGCCGCTAGCATTCCCACAGCCTTAAACCTAACAATATTTTTATTAATACAGTAAAAGGTATAATCAAACCTACCTGTTGAGTTTTACCACTTCAATAACTGTCCTCTTATTTAATTTCATACCTTATAATTTAAAAGAATAAAGCACTGAAATCAGTCCAGGCTTCCTTTAATAACGATCGAGCATATTTTGTAGGGAGTCACTGAATCTTAATACACGTCCCGCGAGATAAACAGAGTAGGCCGTGCTCTAATCAATAATTACACATAGTAATTATGGCGGCTAACTTGAACGAGTGTGTTGATTCTGAAATAGAAGAAAATTGCGAAATGTGCTGTGCTTCTCTCATACCTGAAAAATCTAAAGAGAGATACGAAAGATGCTATAATTAATATATATTAAGTTCAACCATCAAGACACCACGGAAAGATGAATGTTATTTCAAGGTATTTCACATTTAATTCATACGTCATATTAAATTACCAATTATCTCCCAAAAATTGTATTCTCGACTGCGTCTCGACTTTTCAAACTTTTCTTTGGAAGACTAAAAATCACTTACCATCCTTATATCACAATATACTATAACCATAGGTACAATGGAAATAGTAGAATACAGTAGACTTAACCGACTGTAAAATCTCCTAAGAGCTGGTTGCTATGTGATGACTTTGAAATTCTAATCTCTTTGCATGCTGAAGACCAAAAACGAATATCGAGAACTCAAACCAATAATAAGGAATATCTCGAAAATAGTTATTCCTAAAAAAATTGTATTTGACGTAAATCATGTGCTCTAACGGGACCTATATTTTTGCTTAGTAAGATTTTGTCTATATCTTATGACTTACCACTAAGCAAAAGTCATTCTGAATGAAGAGGAGTTCAGAGCCTGTTCCTTGAAAATTATATATATATATATATATATATATATATATATATATATATATATATATATATATATATATATATATATTCCATTTGTCATCAAAATGACTCAAACATGTGACATTTTAATCAAAATGATTAGAACTATTTTCGTGGAAAATAATTTTCAGAAATGTACAGCGATTGCTCGTATCGCCACTTTGGGGGTTTCCGTCGTAGAACCCCTGACTGTTGCCTGTAAAGGCTTTTGCCTTACACTTGACGCAAAGCACTTGAGCCTTTGAACTGCAAAGGTAATTTCTGCGTAGATTCTGGGCCAGATAACACTCTCGGGCCCAGCTTTCGTGGTCGGCACCGCGCTTCGCTGTTATGTTGATGGCGTCGTGGAGTGCAATGGTGGTGATGCAAGGTGTATTTAAATAATTTGTCAGAATTTTGGACTGCACCTCGTATTTGTGATCAATTGTATGTTTTAATCATATATACATTACTGTTGTGTAGCACATTTTCTTTCTCTATCTTCAAATAAAGTGGGCTTCACAGGCTATTCTAGGAAATTTCAAAATATACATTTTATGTGTCCATTTTAATCGTGTTCTAATTAAAATTCTTGATCATTTTGAGAAAATGAAAATATTCGACAAGCGACATGTAAAGGCAAGTTTGGGGTAGGGGACTTTCTTGAAAGTCTTCTTGGCAGAACTCATCTTAAATATCAAGTTGGCATTTATCAAATTTTCGTCTTCAAGTTAAGCTGTTTATATATACACTCACACGCGCGCACATACTTACACACGCAAATACAGGTACTCGAATAGACGTTCTAAAAAGACCTATTTTGGATATTCACAATGCCTCAAAACATGTTATTCTGACGTAATCCCGACAAAAATAATTCAATTTGTCACATATAATTCAAGTTTTTATTGTATTGTCCATTTTACATATTTCAATTGCAATGTAATGGCTACCCTGTAACCTATATATAATTTCGAATTAGCTGCCAACCCAGAGCTGTATGTTTATTTTGTGCGCGACTGTACGTCGTTTGATTGAATGCTATAAGAGACAGCTTTGTTTACGTTGTCGCTGACCGGTATTTCGTGGGGAACGTCCATGCGCAGTGAACTTGAAGAGGCAGCGCTGGTGATAAGATTAGTTGCCAGTCGTAACGACTGTTATAAATAAACTGCGTGCTTTTGTCTTTAACTGCGTCTTGAATGTTAAATTGTTCAGAGCATCATCCTTTACATCTGGGGACTTTATATGGAATATCGTCTCCGTAGCATAGTTGCACATGCAGAGTTTCAATATTAAACTCTAATGATTAGTTAATATGGAGGTAATTTTCAATTAATTTCCTCTCTTGCCATGTTGTGTGTAATCTTACCTATCCATACATTACGAAAATAGAGAAGTTCGGTTTAAATTAATGATTAATGAGTTTACTTAACCTGTAATTTTCCTGTGCTTTACCGTAAATGCTTATATCCGCAGCCAGATATTCCGACTACGGGGGTAATTATATCGTGCACGTACGTAGGTGTTCTCTGGTTGGAGCTTTGTGATCATATTTTATTCCAGGGATGGATTACCTGGCCTCGCTTGCATATCAGAGTCGTAATGTCATCACAGCTTGGCCGAGTATGATTAACACAGTAGCTTATGTCATGTTGGTGACAGACAATCAAGTGGAGCACCAATATTATGTCCTGTGTAAAAGTTTGCACGAAAAGTTACAATTTACTGAATAGGTGCCAATAACATATTGTCGGCGCATAACAAAGGACGGACAGGGCCAAGTTACTTCACAGCATACGCCGGGCCGGTGAGCGGACAAAGGTACTTAAGGTCACACTGCCTCGCGCGTCTGTGTGCATGTGACTAACAATCGAAGCAGATACACAAAAGGGATTTCATCTACAGTCTTCGAGAAAGATCACACTTCGTCACTGCCGGCGCATTTGAAGGAGTTCGCCTAAGGTCGTGTGACGTCATCCCGAGTGTATAAGGAGGCCAGAAAACAGCAATGAGTGAGTTTACGGTTATAAACATGAGTCGGTCGGAGTGTCAGTGAATACGAGACAGCTGTGCATGTGCGTATCGTCGCGATAAAAATTCTAACGGGCGTCGAGTGATTGGATCGTCGTAGCTAGTGAACGAGAGAGAGAAAGTGAAGAAAGACACTGAAAGTACTGAGTAAGGGACGTAAACCTAATGAGCTGTAGGAGCACCAAAGACTGTATATGATGTTTTAACTACAAATATTTAATTAATTTTAATTCAAGTTCAATGAAACAAAAATTTTCATAAACAATAAACACCCAAAATTAATTTTCTATAGAACATATGCCTCTTAGACCTGCGAAGACATAGAATTGAATAATATCAATATTAGATTCTAGTGTTCAAAAACAGAATTTGTGTAATAATTAATAGAAGTAATAACAATATTATTATAGTGCACGACGAGAACAATACTGTGTACTTGTGATACAATTTTAGAACACCATAAAGTGACAGAAAAGTAGCTGGACTGGATTTTGTCGCTTGTCACAATATATTGCCATGATTCGTTGCAGAAAAAGAAGAAAACAAAGATGTGATTGCTGAAGCTTTCTGAAGAGAGGAAGGGGAATTGTCTGTATTACACAAGATATTTCGATTACAGCAACAGCTTAGTATACAAGACCTACACAATTCTTCTGGCAATATGGGTGGTGGCGGTGGCGGTGGTGGTGTTGCTGGTGGTGGTGGTGGCGGTGGTGGTGGTGTTGCTGGTGGTGGTGGTGGCGGCGGTGCTGGTGGTGGCGGTGGTGGTGGCGGTGACGGCGGCGGCGGTATTCTACCCAAAAATTCAATGTCGAGATTTCAACGGAAATATGTTTTGAGGCCTCCTGTGTGTGTGTGTGTGTGTGTGTGTGTGTATGTGTGTGTGTGTGTGTGTGTGTGTGTGTGTGTGTGTGTGTGTGTCTGTCTGTCAACAGCATAACTCAAAAACGAAAAGTCGGTTAAAAACCAAACTTGGTATTTAAGTTTAATGTTTTTCAAGGATACGACGCGAAGATTTTGAAGAAAATTGGCCCACCCTAAGCTACTCTTTCCATGGAAAATTTTAATTTTTTTGAAAATGGCTAACGATTTTGATTAAAATAACATATTTTTGAGATATTTTTATGATAGCTGAAATGCATATCTTGAATTTTCTGGCAATAGCCCATGAAGTC
This sequence comes from Tenodera sinensis, assembly GCA_030765045.1. NCBI lineage: Eukaryota > Metazoa > Arthropoda > Insecta > Mantodea > Mantidae > Tenodera > Tenodera sinensis. The sequence continues at coordinate 84,031,619 of CM060968.1, forward strand.
CTGTTTACTCTGTATGACTTTTGTATAACTGCTAAACCGTAAGAGATAGACTAAATCTTACTATACAAAAAATTTAGATCGTGCTGAAACATTCAATTTATGTCCAAATACATTTTCTTTTGTATACTGAACCATTTCGGAGATATTCCTCCTTATTTGTGCAAGTTTTGGGGAACTTATATTTCTGTCAAATGGAACATCGCTATTCATTTTTTATGTTAACCGAGCAAAGAGGTTAGGTTAGGTTTGGTTATTTATTTGATATTTTGTGCTGGTACAGTTGCAGGGGTAACAATTTACATATCTATATACATTTTTCGGGCTTTTAATATGTATAGTCCTGGGTTTTCCCAAATCCATACGGGGACCCGCTGTGAGTTTTCGAGAACAGTTTGGTGTAGTAATTGTTCGTGCAAAGAGAACGGAATTTGGATGCTTTAAAAGATTTGACTATCGCACAAAGCCTATTGTATTCCCATATTCCCGTTCACGAGCAATAAGAATCTTCCTGTAAATGTTTCTGTCAACTAACATGAAGGTAGAAGAATAAGAGATTGTAAGAATGATTAGTACAAGAGGAGAGAAAGTCATGTGAGTGCAACACATCAGATTTTTCATATAAGTATCTTTAAAACATTGTATATTAATAAAAAAGTTACTCCTTTTATATTAATTTATATACATAGTTTCAATGTTTACACATCTTTCTGTGCCTAAAGAACCTTATTTCTCCAGTCATCCATTCCATTTCTTCCAGTTCTCCTTCTTTCATTCCAGTTCTTATTTCCCGCATCCATGAGTTCGGAGTTTTCCTCTTCTTCTTAATCCAGGTGGGCTCCATTCCAAAATCTCTCTCGGTAATCTGTCTTCATTTTTCTAATATTTGAAAGGTAACCAAATGAGTCTTTCTGTCACAATACATTCATAATAATACATATTTACAGAAAAAAGAAAACCATCTGGCAAATTGTCGAATACGCCAAGTGAAAGCAAAAGGAAATAGACCAAAACGGCAATGAACCATAAAGCTGGAGTTTTTCTTCAGTGGTAGTCAACACCTACCTGAACCTTCTAATTTGTTATTAATGCAGGAGATATTATATTGATATACCTACTGTGTGTTCACAAGTGTGTAAGAGGTGGAACATGTAATTAGCTGTACGTTCTCCTAATATGCATATGTAATTTAAGCGATGCCTTTTCCACACCATTGCCCCTGAGCGTTCTGGGAAACGTCGAGTATAGCTGCAGAAAGCGGCCAAGGTTTCTTTATCTTTTGTTGCTGCCTCCAGTGTTTTAACTAAATGGCATTTTGATGTTTCCCATGCCAGTTTGAAGGTCAGTTTCTTCATTTGATTTCGTGATCGAGTTGGAAATACTCCATAGCCGATGGGGTAGTAACGGCCTCGAAAGGAAGAGCTGGAAGTGGCTACCTATGTCAGAAGTAAGTAATATCTACAGACTATTTGAGGGGACAATCTACAAAAACTACACCTTACTGGCTTAGTTAAATTACCACTGCTGTTAAGGGGACTCGAAATACCCTCTCTCTCCAGTGTTAGGAGATTACCTATTATCTATTTCAGATAATTAGCCGAAGTTTTAAGACATTTTCAGTGGTATTTTTACAGTTGGCTTATAAAACAGAAACATTTTCTTCATCAGAAGCAAAGTTATAATTTTTTAATACAATGACTATATTTTTATTGAAATATAAGGGCTTTAAAAACACAAACAACTATTATGCCTAGTACATAAAACCTTTTTCATTAAAATAAGCTTTATTTAATTGCAAATGATAAAACTTTCAGCACATTATATAAATAACTTTCAAAGATAATGGGGCATATACCAAGAAAATTACTATTTTTCAAAAATTACTGTTAAACAAGATGAGAAAGCCTGAAGCCTATACGCAATTTCATTTTCAATAATAATTTTAGTGCATTTATGATTAACGTACTTCTGCAAAACTTAAACCAAAATGACCGGAATATCTGTAAAGTTCATATGGAAGTAAAACCAGAGTTTGGAAAAAAAGTTACATAATTCATCATTTCGGCTCCTCTTAAAGATCTGAATTTTTTGAAATCCTTATTAATTATTTTATAAATCATGACAATTACTTCAATTGCTTATTTGCGTTGATAGTTTATGTGATTGAGTCTACAAAATTATTTCACCCAGCAGAGAACTAATAAAATTTACTTTTAAAACTACTGAATTCATGTACTTCTTTCTCTAATACTACTTGCAATACTGAATCACACGTTTGCATGCCTAATCTTAGTATAATCAGCTATTTTGTGTACCTCAATTATTTAGTTTACTAAAAGTAAAAAAGAAAAATCTGATGTGTTGCACTCTTGTGCTAATCATTCCCACAAACTCTTATTCCTATATCTTCTTCGTGTTAGTTAAGATAAACATTTGTACAAATTATCTTATTGCGTATTCCCTTGTAGGTGCAAGGGGAATATTAGAATACAGTAGCCTTTGTACGATAGTCAAATATTTGAAAGCTTTGAGATTTGCACACTTATCATACAAAAAAAAATGAATAAATATGTTCCGTTTCACGAAAGTTTTTAAGTTTTCCGAAACTCACACACATAACAAGGAATATCTCCGAAATGGTTCACCCTACAAGAAACTTTATTGAGACATAAATTGTCTATTTTAGCAAGATACATTTTTGTATAGTATGATTTGGTCCATCTCTTACGGTTTACCAGTTATGCAAAAGTGGTCCAGAGTAAATACGACTACAGGGGCTATAACCAGAAAATTCAAGATATACATTTCATTTGTCATAAAAATTCTCAAACATATGGCATTTTAATCAAAATCGTTGGAGCCATTTTTAATCAAAAGTTTCGAAAAATTTTCCATGTAAAGGGTAGCTTAGGGTGGGGCTATTTTCTTCAAAATCTTCGTGTGGCATCCTTGAATGATATTAAACTTAAAATACCAACTTTGGTTTTTAACCGACTTTTCGTTTTTGAGTTGTGCTGTTCACAGATGCTTTTTTTGGATACAGGGGGTCTCAAAACATATTTCCGGTGAAATCTCGACATCGAATTTTTGGGTGGAACACTAATACTTCCCCTACTTACCAGCAGAAGAAGCAAAAAGTAAAAGTAGCTTGCATTTCACTTTTAACCGAAATTGGTATAACCTGTAACCTATACAGGGAGTTTTTAGGCAGCAAAAAATCATATGACGTATTACATTTTTTACAGGTACCACGTCCGTTCACCTACAGGTTAAGCTTGAGATATAAGTTGTGGATGATATCAAAGAGGAATCGAGACAACTTCGAGAACATGTGCTGTTACTTTTTCCAATATAAGTTTCTAAGCAGCAACTGGGACTGTTACCTCGTCAACTTTATCTTTACGCCTGTACTTGGAAAGTTGCTATCAATCGGACAGCGTCGAGCAGCAGTAGTGGCAGTTAATCATTTTAACAATCTTGGGAGCCACGGTAACGTATTATTAAGTTTGACGGGCTCAGGAATTCACCAGGTTAAGCTTTTAATTGCGCTCCATGGTTGAGTTATGGTCGTATGAAAAGTAAATGGTCACTCACAAGATAAATACGTTTCAACATATTACGTGGGCATTACAGCTAGTTCATTTATATGAGTTAGTCGTACTAAGATGTAGGTTTTAAGGATCAATTACCTAATTTCTTTTCCGCTTACTTATGGTACATAAAGTTTACACGGAAATAAGCGAAAACGCATTGTCAGAAAAAGGAGTAAACGTTCAATCGTTGTGCATGTGTGTGCGTGCGTGTGTGCGTGTGCGCGTGCGTGTGTGTGTGCGTGTGCGTTTTTTGCATGTACGTGTGCGCGTGTGCGTGCGTGCGTGCGCGTGTGCGTGTGACAGAACGAGTGAAAATGAGAGAAAATAGCACACCTACTGAACAAACACTCAGATTAATACCAAGTTTAAAAAGTTAAAATACTATTTTACTACAAATGCTACCAATTAACAGAATCACATCAACACCGTCGCGTTGTTGTGCCACAATTTTGTTCAATAGCAGTTCTATTAAATGTCCGTAAATCTAGTGACACAGGATTGTCGTTTTTAAGCACATTAAAACTCCAATAGATTTAAGCATGTATGTGATACCATAAAAAGAAACCTGAATAAAAATAAAAATTTTATAAAGTAATGGTGGTCCCAAAACTTCTATATAAATCCGAATATTGAACAATGAAGAAATAAGAAGAAAGAAAAATTGAGTCGGCAGAGATGCGACTTTTAAGACATGTAGCTGTTATACTTTAAGAGAAGGGAGAATTGAAGAAATACATAACGAGTTAAACATCAATTTAACAGAAAAATTCACCAATATCGGAATAATTGGATGATCACCCCATTCCCGAATTAATTATGGGCTATAAACCTACAGGGAAAAGAAATATAAGTAGGCCGACAAAAAGATGGACAGAATAGTTTTGATATGAACCCGGAAAAAAGCTTAAATTACTTAAACTCTGTTGATGGCGAAGGCGACGGCGGCGGCCGTGGCGGTGGCGGAGGCGCTGATGATGATAATGATGATGATGATGATGATAATGATAAAGCCATCGATCTGGACTGGTAACAATAGATAACCCTGGCCAACTGAGCCACCCAAACCGACACCAGCTTTGAAGATTGAATACCAAGAGTTTAATGGAATTTTCCCTATTCCAAATCATGGAGATATTTTAATCAAAATAAGCATAGTCTTGAGAGATTTGCGTGACCAAAAACACCAATGACTTAAAAGTTCTACAAAGAACTCGTAGTTCTCATTTTCGTCTACCGTTATGTAATGCACTACAGTAATATCATTGTTGCGAATTATAACAGAAATTATGAAAATTATGAGAAATGTTCACCTGAAGGGTTTGATTTAGATAGTACACCAGTAAGCCCGCCTCTGTAGCGTGATGGTTAGCGTGTCTGCCTCACGTTCAAGAGGTTGCGAGTTCGAATTTTGCTTAGGGTAAGTTATCCGGGTAAGGTTTTTTCCGAGGTTTTCCCTACCCTGAGAAGACGAATGTCGGGTAACTTAAAGCTCCATGGACCTCGGACTCATTTAAGCATCATTTCACCCATTTCATTTCATTCATTCGTCCGATATGACACAATGTTGGAGGACATTAATTAAAAAAAAAAAAAAAACACCAGTAATATACATTTTGTAGACTAAGACATCTATATTAATTCGATAATTATATAGTAGTTGTGATATAATGTCCTTTTGTAATAAGCTTATAAGAACCAAGCCATTCAAGTGCTGACTGAAAGGCTGTAAAGCTCAGATGAATAGCCGGAAATATTTTGGAAATTATTCAGTCCATAAAAAGAATTTTTTGACAAACTACATGTATTACCACGCTTCTCACTTATCCTAAAGTAATTTTTTTGTGTAGTTAAGTGTTCTGCAATTATACAGAACGCTTATAAATTATGCTGACAAATTTTGGTATCAGATAGAAAACGTTCTTTGAAACATTTTCTGTTAAGGCACCCATGGGATCGATGCTCCATTTCAGTGTAGGAGGGATTTATATGATTAAATTGGTCGGTCTAATAGAAAGATATTTAAATAATCAGGCACGTAAAACATGAATAATTACATTAATAATATTGTGACGGCTGTGGCTGCATGCCTTAACGACTCATGGTCAAGTATCTCACAACAATGCTTGTAAATATGGGACCCGGCTACAACGGAGAGGTCAAATCAAGACGACTATGGTTCGCGAACCTTCGATTGCCGGTTTATGAAAAGTGTCGAGAAAAGATGCATTTCGAGAAAAATCCGTGCTGCGTCATTCTGTCCTATATAAGTGAGGGGAGACGGCCAGCTTTTGTGATGGAATCGTGAGTGTTGAATGAGACAGCTGTTAGCAGTGTAGTATGTGTTGAGAGAAAGTTTTGGGATATTTAATCATCGCGTCAGAGTAGTTTGTTGTGTGAAGCAGTTTTGTTACTGTGATCAAAGTGAGCACTCAGAGAGTGTAGATCTGAAAGACTGTGAACTATGTATGTACAATGTTGGGATTGGACAGAGTAGCTGTGAGTTGCAAGGTTACAACCAATTGTAGATTGTATTAACAATAAAAGAGAACTGATTTTGTAGTTCAATTGTAGAACAGAAAAAAGTGAAAGAAAACATAACTGCACTTGTCAATTTGTCCCAATATGATTGATATGTTACACATAGTGATTGAAAACATACAGGACTCAAACAAAGCAAGCCCAGGGAAGGGAAAAACACTGGTAGTACAAGTGGGGTTTCTCATTAACGCTACCAACCGGTTTATTACTCTTGCGAACCCAGTTTGTTAACTTGTAGAGGTCGATATCATGCATTCAGCCCCGAGATCAGCAGCTTTGTTTACCTTACTCTGTGTGCTTCATTCATCCTGTTGACTACTTCTTGGTGTACTGCATACAATGTTCTTCCTTGGTTAGATGCATGCAGAATGGTGACACTGACAAGTGGGCACGTTACACACGGAAATAACAGACATGCATGTGACGTACGGCACACCATGTGGTTGTGGTTTCCAAACCGTTGGGTTTCCTCACCACAGTATATTTGTCAACATTTATAGCGGACTGGACACATTACACAAAGGAGCAGAGGGTCAAGGACATGGCCGCTCTGCGTCAACTCCTGAGGCCCAACAAGCAGTGCGGCTAACAATTATCCAGCAAGCACTCCAACACCAGTCGCACATTAGTCATTCTGCAAGAACAGATCTTGCATATCCCCTTAAAAATCCATTCAATATCCAGCAGGTTCGTATTTGAACCAAATTGCAGTCCAACCGTACTTTGCAAATCGCGTGTTATTCACATGCTTCACATATCGATTCCTCACCCCGAAAGTTTGTCATAGTGAATTTTTAATAGTTATGAAAATATGTGCAAGACTTAAAACAAAAATGTGAGGCACAACAATTGATAATAGTACGGAGCGTAGGGGGTAGCTGTCGTTGAGAAGGCTCACAGAACAGTTTATATCATCTGCAGTGCAGAAACATCAATCATTATTCTGTTATATGTGCTCTGCGTTTCTCGTTTTAAACCTTACAAGTATTTTATTACCTTTAAAAATTCAAAATCACTAATTTGCAGGACAATGTATGGGGTTATAAATCTATATGGGGCTAGAAGAAATTATTTCATACTTTTTAATCAGTTTTATAAACGTGGTATATTAAAACTGTTTCTATTTAAATGATTACTTTTCTGTTTTAATTCTCTGTGTGCAGCTTCTACCGAAGCTCTTCACATAAGTTACTTAGGAACGGCTATGACGGTTTCAAATTTGTTAAGAAAAGGAAGTCTAGAGCTTTACGGTAATGAAAGCGATCTTACAGACAGCTATGTGTGCTTGATTATAGCAACTGAGTAGATCTCATTTTGAGATAAGAGATCTGAAGAAAAACGATAGGTCCCAGTAGAAGTTGGCAAGATAAACAACTTTGTAGCTCTTTCAGAACGTAGGTATATTCAACATGCAAAAGTTTGCTTCATTCAAGATTTGCTCGGATAGCGCGCAGTTGTTTTCGAGAAATGTGTCGTCTCACATACTAGGGCTTTTTACCAAAAATAATTAAGCAATCGCGATTGTAAGAAAATCTGATGCGCTACTGTTATTTATTTTATACTGCTTCCACAACTATTCTTATGAAAGTTCATTGGTCTACCTACTTCATGTTAATCAACATATACTTCAAGAAATAGGTTCATTACATATGTCGATGAAAGTGAATAAGGATAGAGTAGCACAATAGAATACCTCGAACAGGATTCGGCACGTGCTACTTTAAAATCTTTTGTATCTATGACCCTTGCGGGACACCCCCGAGAGGAAGGATGAGGTGAGAGTAGATAGAGGGCGGCGAATCCAAGGAGTCACGACAGAGCAGAAGGCAGCGTTCCTATCATTTACAGATTCAAACAACCCGAAGGTGTCTATTACAATGGGTATCCCGCTAAGAACGATTGTTTACCAGGAGCATATTCCCTGCCATGCAACGCCGAGACTCCCGCCGACACTTACTACCAGCCAGATGAAAAGTAACAGAAAATGAAAAGTGCGGTGAAATGGACGGATAACAAATTCAGGGGATACAGTCAACCTACCCAGCATTTGCCTGGCGAAGTCCCGAAAAAACCCATGGATCAGGTAGACCGGCTGCTGGGATCGAATCTGCGACATCCCCAGAGCACACCAGCACAAACCGCCCGAGCTATACCGCCCAGGTAAATAGAGGAAACCAAACTGATAGAAAACCACGTTGCTATAGGCTGACTTAGACTTTTCATACTATTGTCATGGTGTCGTCGCGAGAAACAACTGAAAATCGATAACGCTGTAAAATATCACAAGGTATTCATAAACTCAAACCAATGTCAGCGAATGTGTCGAAAATTTATTTGAAATAAATTGTATGTTTTTAACAGATCTACAATGCCTTCTACATTACGTTTTTGTATATCTCTTATGAAGGTCCTTCCAAATCAATACGGCTTCTTCCACTATTCTTAGGAAATCCAAGATTTAAATATTATCTACGTGGTTTTCAATCGAGTTCATCGGAGCTATTTTTGAGAAAATCGAACTATTCGAAAAATCTATGTAATAAGTAGCGTGAGGAAGAGGGAGGTTCTTAAAAATCTTGAAGGGGATCTTTAGAAAATTCTGAATTTAAGAACTAAATTTGTTGTTTATCGGAGATTTCGTTTTTGCCTTGTTCGTTTTGCACGCACACATACCACATCATTTTCCTAAGACAGTTTTCTATTCGGAAGGCCTAAATGTGTTATGCAAATGTGTTGCATTTACATCACTTTCTCTAGCCACTCTTCTATAAACTATCCTTGCGAACTTCTTATATCTACTTCTTCTTTAATACGGAAAAACCTTCATCACTTGAATACTCAACATTTTCGTTGTTGGTATAAGATGTAAGATAAATCGATAGTTACATATTTTTAAAACCGGTCGCTCTATTGGAGCATTGAAATTCCATTCTGTTTGCATGAACAGGAAAAATAAATAAAGAAAAAGTAGTGATTTGAAGTTCAGAAAAGGAGTAAGCGTTTAAAAATTCAAATGCCAAAAGAATCTCTTAAAACGCCACAAAAAAGGACAAAGGTGTGTTTAAATGACATCTACGTTTTTTGTATCTTACACTTTACCAATAATTATGCAAACGTTATTTACTATTCTCAAAACCAAGTTACGCACTTTGTTATGAAAACAGCTTAAACATGCCTATAGTATGTTAATCGAAATATTTGGCGCAATTATTGATAAAATAAAAAAAATTCCCTTTTCAGTGTAAAGGGCAGTTTAGAGCGGGTCGATTTTCTCGAAGTTTTCGTGTCGTATCCCTGAAAGTGAGCGAGTTGCCAAAAGTTATTCAAACTTGTCTATATATCATTAATGTTATACTTAAAACACTGAAAATATCAGTTAAATCTAAACACGCTGGACCAGGGACCCTAACACGCACCATTGCTTGGTCGAACAACAAAAGCATTGCCCTCCCTGCTGTGTGCGCACCCGCTGAGGTTTGGAACGGCATATATGGAAGCCACTATAGCAACTAACAATTGGCACGGGCCCATGTCCGATGGAAACCGTATGCACGTACACGTATTTATAATGCAAGTTGAAGTGTAAGGTAAATGATGTCAGCTAGACTGCAGCATTCATTCAACTTGGACGGTGTAGCCATTGTCCCGTATCAGGGTCACAACTGTGTGAATTGAATTTATTACTTTCTCTGCCTGTGCATAGTGCATTGAGACGGTAACTATTGCATCCCACCCACAAATTCCATACAAAGATTTCATAGGAAATATATGTCTTTAGCTCCTCTGAACTCCCCCCACCCTAAAAGCATTTTTAGAAAAAGGTACGGGTGTCCGCATGCCTGTGAACAACGTAACTCAAAAATAAAAAATCAGTTAAATATCAAACTTGGACCTTTAAGTTCAGCATCTTTCAGGGATGTGCCACTCCCCAAACCACACTTTACATGTAAGGATTTCAGAAAATTTGTTTTCTTAAAAAATGCTGTAACCACTTTGATATATCATATGTTCAACATACTTTTATGACTGCACAAATTACTACACCGGGCAAGTGAAATGCTCGATGTGTCCCAGACAACCACCCACACTTCCCGAACACACTGCAAAAACCCACATATTTCCACACAACATCCCAACACCACCAAAACCACAACACGTGACTGACTGGCCCAAGATAAATTTTCCAAAAATCCCAAGGACAAAGAGACATGACGCCAAATGAAACCATTGGAACATTTAAACACGTAATAGGACATACAGAACAGCAAATAAAATCATTACAAGAACAAATCACACACATCCAAGAAAACATTACAAAGTACATCCGACAAATCACGAACACCACAATAACACAAATCCTAAGCACGCTTATTCCACCAATATACGACATAACTCCACCCGCACAAAGACCCAGATTCCTACACAACTTAATACAAACCGCACAAAAGACTTTGAAAAAAGCTGTCAACACAACCAGAGTTGGCAACCAACTTGCCATCTTCATAGACGACCGATAAAAACATTTATAATCACACTTAAAACTAAAATAAAAAACACAAACACACAGTAAACAAAAACACACAACAAACATAAACACACACACAAACATAAACATACACACTTTCATAACCTAACACACAAAACAACACAACTAATATAAAAAATTACATATGAGCCGGGGCAGCAACAACAAACAACAAACTCTCCCTAGAATTAAAACTTAAATCTCAGAGGGCAGAAGCCACCTCCATGCAGCAGGGGACGACAACACATACACAAACAAACACAAACAAATACATAAGCCACATCACTACAATCAAAACAATACACACACACGCCAGGAAGATCTCTCACACGACAAACAAAAATACCAAGACGCGGCTGAAGAGGGACTATCCCTAAACAGCCAGGGCATGTTGTAAAACATGCCCGAATACCCTTTTTCATTTCATTTCATTCATTTCATTCCCTGGGTATGCGTGGGTTTTGTTTTGAAAGGATGACACTAATCCCCATATAAAATTATCAAGTTCATTTTTTCAATTTTTTTGGCTGTTCCTTCGCGATTTTTCTAAAGTTCTTTCTTTTCCCCCTAAACTATCCCAGTATTGAGGCGAATATAACAAAAAGAACTAATTCAAATCGGGCGAGCTATTTTGGAATTTCTGGTAGACTAACGCACTAAATAGCCAGGGTGAATTAAATTTCAATTATAAGAGGTACGGGGAAGGATTCATTATAAAAATCTCCTACATCATCGTATGTACAATAGTTTATAAAGAATGGGGTAGATAAATAAAATTAAGGTTATTGGAGTTTAAAAATCCAACATTGCAACTTCGGGTAGATGTAACTGTTGCACTGGACAGTAATAATTTAAGAGTAGCAATGCAGTAAAAGGCCACCACACGCTTGATGTGGAGATACCGCGAACCGAATGTGGGTCAAAGCAGGTGTCATCGTCACATTGTAATGTGGAGAGGCACATCCATCCTCAGGGTCACTTACGTAACACAATGGATACCTAAATTCATAGAAATTGCTACATTTCTCCTTGAAATGACACGTTCTCAGGCATATCCTGCCGTTTAAACCATCGTGTTGCCAATAGGTAACAAGTCGAGCCCATTCTACTTACAATATTATTGTTAAATCGCCTAAAACGGAACGCGATATAATAATAATTTTCCGTTTTCACGGGTTTCTGTCTTATAAAGGGTTGCACATATTTTAGTAAAACAAAGTAGAAAAATATAATCGTATACAATTAAACTGAAGGAATAATTTAAAATAAAATACTCTAAATAAAAAATAGGTTAAATTATTGTCATACATAATTGCAGTTTCTCCCCCCCCCCATCCCCCCCCCCCCACCCCGCATATCCGTCAAAGAATGTCTGTTAATATTCGCTTACTAAAATAAACAGAGGTATGCAGACAGAGGGCGTGTTCATTGTGGTGTAAAAGCATGTTCCTGGAACTGTTACCAACCTAACTTTATTTTTCCTTAAAACCTAACAGGTGGCGTAAAATCAACTTGCGCAAAATAATGCACCTCCGGAAAAACTATTTCGTTTCCGCGTTAGGCAGTTTTCCGGTTTAGAGTGTTATTTAACATAGAGAATAGCTCTCTTCCGAGGTTTTCGGTATATAGGGCGTCCGGTTTAGTCAGGTTTTACTGTATAAGAGGTTGCAGGAGACTTACTTCATTTATCTTATTATACTTGATACGGAGATTTTTCTCTACGGTACATAATTTGCGTTTCAGATTAGTTTAGCGGGATGCTGAACCTTCTCTCTTTGGAGAACCTTACGCGGTGAGCGCCACTTCTTAATCGGAGGGACAAACAGTTAGTATACAGTGACGGACACAAACAGGCGATTCCACGGAATTTTCTAGTTCATACCTTGAACTTTCTGGGGAGGTCCTCAGAAGATCTCTTCATTCTAGATGACTTTTGCGTAAATGGTAAACAGTAAGAGACAGACAAAGCTTACTAAATAAAAAATGTGGATCTTGTTAAAACACACAATTTGTGTCACATACTTATTTTTTTCTTTTCTGTGACCTATTTCTCGGATATTCTTTCTTGTTTGTTTGAATTTGCCAATACTTAGACTTTTTTTTAAAAAAAAGTCTGTTCTAGTTGAATACTCGCAGCTTTATCATAGTTAGGATTGACACATAGCACATAAGCTAACGACTGGCACGTCAGTATAAATAACATCGCTGAGACAATGCACGAACTTTGCTTGGTGGTGTCCGTTTCAATTGCTCTACCAGAAGTAACACTTGACGCACTTGTATGCAATGCATGCCCGCTTAGTATCACTCACATACTAACTGGGGTGCCATCAGGAACCCTAAATAGCTCGAAACTTCCACGTTAATACACATACCAACACGTGGAGAGGTTGTTTAGTCCGAACATCTGCTCCCCGTAGAGAAGAGGCCCCCCCCCCCCCCCCCAAACAGTATTAGCCACTGCACGTGGGCCTCACCTGGTTTTGCCCCTCCATGGTCACAAAGAAGTAGTTTAATACATAGCAGTTATCACTGAAAACTCGAACGCAGTTATCTCGCAGAGGAAAGAACAGGTCCTAAAATTAGTCTCCACATTGTCACGCACGCAAGTAAGCAAGCATAGCACACAACGGAGTTAATTAGGTTTCTTTTACCATGTAATACAAACAGACGAACACTGTAAAAATGAAGCACTACAGAGATATCAGCGCCGCAGGGGTTTTTGCAATGACATGCCTACTGTTGGAAACAGAGACAGCAATTTGCCTTTGTAGCTATTTTGTTTCTTTGTTTTTGTTTTAAGTGAAAGTACCAAAGGGACGCCCAGAATTATTATTTAGCAAACCCTCCTCCATATTCAACAGATAGCAACGTACAACAGAGATACAGTTTCATTAGAGAGAATTGTGCCTAAGTTGATGCTTAACGTAAAATTGGCAGTTGAAATGTGACACTTTAAAGATAGTCAACTGTAAAAAGTTAACTATTGGCAGATTTAAGTTGTTTTTGTGAAAGCTAGCAAAATAATATATATATATATATATATATATATATATATATATATATATATATATATATATATATACACACACACACACACACGCATGATAAACGCATGAAATTTCAATAAGCCATGTACGAATGAAGACTTGTAAAAGACATTGTAATTTTTTGGAGAGGGGGATGCAATTTTTCACTCTTCAAATAAGAAATTTAAATCATTTCAGTAAACTTTAATAGTAGGCGTAAATGTATTATTTACCAGTAATTGAGCCAATGTTTATGAGAAATTATCTCTCTCTCCCTCCCTCCACCCCCCTCCCTCCACCCCCCTCTCTCTCTCTATTTCTCTCTGTTTTTCTGCTGTAATTTGATAGATTTCGTTTTCAAATTATATTAATCAAATTATGTTTGGGGTAAAATTGTTAAGCAAGTCCTTAAAATACTGTGGCGTAAGTGAGTGAGTGAGTGAGTGAGTGAGTGAGTGAGTGAGTGAGTGAGTGAGTGAGTGAGTGAGTGAGTGAGTGAGTGAGTGAGTGAGTGAGTGAGTGAGTGAGTGAGTGAGTGTCAGTCAGTCGGTCAGTGAGTGTGTAGCACACTCAATAATGAATAAAAAATACTAATTTTATTCTTGCATTTTCGAGTTATTTAATTGCTGAATCCAGAGGTAAACTTCAGCTGTGTACAGAATGGGACAAATGCTACATTTTGAAGGCGATCAGAAAGAAGAAATGCAGGAGAAAATTACCTACACTTAAAAGTTTCCAAAAAGGAATGATCTTCTATTTGCCCGCAACACTGTAGCGGGAAATAGACATCCTAATGTTACAGACAAGAATTAGGAGATGTGAAAGATCATTTTTGGGACGACCGCAAGCACACATGCGAAACTGGAACAGAAATATAAAAATGTGACAAAAATACGATAATTTAAGAGAAAAATGACAAGAAAATGACATAACGTTCAAGAGAAGTAAAAATATTACTGCATAAGATCATGAGAATTGTATAATTTAAATTAGCATTGATAAAATCGGAGTTCGCTTATAATTTCCATAGGAAAAAAACGACAAATTACATGTCATGAACATCCGGGTGCTGGTTATGAGTGTTGCGAATAATTAATATGCTTACTGCCCTTCAGCGCCCGCGGACACCCGAGGTTCCTGTATGAGTACAATATCGATAGTTTTGTTTTTATTTCTTCAGGCGTTTATTTAAAATAGAAGCGGCTGCTTTGGAGTGCTGTAAGCTATTTTGATTACTTATATAGCAAGGTTAAGCAGGGCACTTACGTTCTACCAGTAGAAGTAGAAGATTCTGGTTGTGGACTGCCGCTAATTACCCCCTGTTCTCCGGCCCTCCTTTTGTTTTTCTTGTTACACCAGATGACCTTTTGTCCAGGTGTGGTCTATTCAAGATTATGCAGTTTTGCCTTTCTCTTTACCCGATGATTGGTCTCCCTCAACAGGAGGGCCCTTTATACCACATGTATTTCCAAATTAGGTCCTACGAATACCGAACAAATGAAGGTTACAAGGCCCCCGTTATGCTGGGAAGGTGTCGTTCTCGACAATGTTTTCAACTACCCCAGGGCAGCAACGCGATGCATTTACTTCTTGGGTTTAGTAGACCACAGCCTCTAGAAAGTGAATGATTTTCCAGCTGGGAAGCCAATCAAAGCCCTCCAATTGGGAGCCCCTGGGTTGGACTTTTGAGATACGCCGCTTCTTTGTCCGATAGTTGACATATGGTAACTCATGACATGAATGACTCCACCGGTGGTATCACTTCCAGTGCAGAGTACAGTTTCATCTTGACACGGAACGTCCCATGTCAACTGCAGGCTCCTGGGGCTTCTAACGTAAGAAAATATAATAAGGTATGCTTTAAATTACTAAGATTGACACAATTTCAAGCACCCGGAGTAGACATCCAATTGACGAGGGCACTTAATGTAATTCGCAAAGGAATGTGCACAGGTGCTCTAACACAGCAGAAATAATAACAGCTCGCTACACCCAGTTAGCAGGGGATGTTCACCATAGCTTTTAGAATGAAAATATTAAATTCAAATAAATAAGCTCCACAGGAATTGCTTAATTCATTACTATAATCAGGCACTATATAATGAACATTAATTGTTCCAGCTTTAATAAGTAGAAGTCTGTACAGTTAGTAAACTATTGTAATAATCTGATAATACTAAAACTTCCACCTCTGACACCACTATGACAAATAATTCCAGTTATTTTATTTCACAGTTTATTTTCTTCTAAAGCTTTTGCACAACACAGTTCTCTTTTACTGACGTTGACACAGTATTCAGTGTAATATCACAGTGGGATATTACAACTCACAACTTTCTCACTTTTTCTGTCTCTTAAATATCTGACTTTGACGATACAATCACTCAACACTCATGAAGTGCTTCGCTGTCTTCCTCCACGACGCGCCGGTTCTCTCAAGTACACACGCAGCTGACACACACTGAAACTAAAGCTGACTGACTCCTGTCTGTAACTCACGACTCCACTATTCACCCCTTTTAACGCCTAACTTAGAGAGGATGACTTACTGCGGACCTTTCTTGAAGTATTAAAAATACGCCGGCCGCCGGACACTTCTCGAATGGTCTAGAAGACCCCTTTTCGTTCTATCACCTGATTGTTCTCACGCGTTCACAAAAATCGCGCGAGGCAGACCGACTTTGAGCGTCTTTGATGCATGTACCGCCAGCGTTGTAGGGGCAGCCCAGCCCCGAGCTTTCTTTGATGTACACCGCCGCGGTCGGCTGGCGTCACAGTACAGTAAATATAAATCTGAACAGTTGCAGTAAGCTACCGAATTTTTTCAAGACATCCCTTTCACCTTAAATGCAATGGGCTAATTAGAGATGTATTCAAATTTTTCTCATCTACACATCTAATGGAACATGCCCATACTCATAACAACTTTAGAGCTTCTTCAGCATTATAAATAACATTTTATATGACAAAAATATTCATCGCAGCGCGCCAAAATATTTGAAAACTACAAATTGGGACTCAGAATGACTGGCCTAAGTCATTCAGCTACTATTCTGGCCTCGATATACACCAAAGTGCAAGCAAGCAGATGTTTGCTGAAGGACCCCCGGCGATAACCCGCTCTGGAGATAATTAGCGAAAGTTAGGAGTGAGGGGTCTGTATGCATCTATCTACAACTAAATGTCAAGTGGCAGGTGTCCGAGTGTGGATATTGCACTCCAGGCAGTCAGTCAGTCAGTCAGCCGGACCTAAAACAACATTCATCTTTACATTAAGAGGACAAAGGTTCCGACTAGGTAAACATTGCATAAATGAGTGGACAGTTCTTCTGAAATATGGCTTTATCGTTTATCTACTCACTCTTGTACACACCCTAAACATATAGTGTGTGCCCGGCTGGACCGTAAGGAATAGGAAATGTTCTGCAACTTAAGATATTTCACCAGAAATACACGTTTTGAGGCTCTCAGATTGTTAAAAAACAAAACACGAAAAGATACAGGCTAAAATTGTTAATACGGTTGTTGTGCCCATACTAGCTTATGGAAGTGAAACCAGAACAATGACACAAAAATGTAAATCAAAAGTTCAGGCAGCTGAAATGAAATTCATGAGAAGCAGCACACTAGAATATACACTACTACATAAAAAATATCCGCAAGAAACTTGTGGTGGAACCATTGCTGGAGAAGTTAAAGAGAAGCAATAGAAAATGGTGTGAACATCTACAAAGGATGCCGAACTACAGACTACCAACTTTAGCAATGTGGTACAAACCAAAAGGAAAACGAGATATTGGAAGACCAACAGAGAAATGTACACCGGAACAGGCTCAATATGAACCTAATCCTTGAAGTGAAGAAGAAGTAGTTTAATTTCAATTCGCTGAATTAAAAGGAAAAATAATTGGGTGCTGCAACATACTGATGTCGCCTACAATACTTTCCATTGAAAAGAAGGAAAAAATTGCTAACTTTTAGATATCCTACCAGAAGACTGACAAACTTGGGGAAATATATCCATTAGTGGAATGTTTTCAAAATGTCTAACGCAACGACATAAGTTTGACACATATCAATATTTTAATTAACTTACTTTTTATGAATTTAACAGTATTTGATCTGGTTGGTCATAAGACCTTACCCAGTAACTCACCTTAAGTGAGATTTGAGTTCGAGACACCTAAAACGTGAAAAAAGCACGCTATCCCCTACACTATAACTTTTCAGTCTTATTACTTTCAAATTACAGAAAATTATATAACATTCAATCAGAATGAAGAGCATTTTACATGCAAACTACAGAAAAGTGATGTGCATTTCTTTAATATGAGTAAACCAAATATAGATTTTCACGGGGTGCACTCAGCCTAGTTAGGTCCCGGTGGGACCAAATGAGGAGCTACTTGATGGAGAAGTAGCGACCCCAGGTCGAGAAGACCGTACAAGTGACCAGGTGGAGTCGGGGCACTGACCACGTCCCACCCTCCAGTACTACACTCCACCAATGACGCCTGTAGTGGGCCGAGGTGGGGGCGCACCAGCTGGGTGGCAAGCCTTGGCCCTTCATGGGCTGTTGAGTTGGTGTTTTTTTAAATATAGTTTTATCAGATTTTATACAGATACGTGTGTGTGTGTATATATAACTAAGGGCTTTTTTTTGTTGAAAATAAATTTTAAATAAGATTTTTCATGCATTAATAACGAATTTTGTAAAAATCTGGGTTTTATATTCTTGGAAGTGGAAGATTTGAATATGAACTATGATTTTGAAGCGATTTCTCATCTCTCTCTGTCTCTCTGTCTCTCTCTCTCTCTCCCTCTCCCTCTGTCCTTTTTAAAAATGCTTCATAGGTTCAGGCAACCTAAAAATAATATATACATGCCTTTTTTTTTAAAAATACTTATTTTTTTTAGTTTAGTGAGTCTCAAAATATGTTTTCAGTAAAATCTTGGTGTCGAATTTTTGGATGGAATGAAATACTTCCACTATTTGTCTACTGTAAGTATGTAGCAGAGAAAGTAATATATTGAAGCCTAACGTGGTTAGAATAATAACTTTTTATTTGGTTACTGCCATTATGACAGGTACGCACGAATTTGTTACCGATTGAAAAACTTTATGCGAGTATAATATATTTTTATCACAAAAGTACAAAACACATTAGTGATAAACAGTAAATAATTTTCTGCAAACTAAGTGGCATTATGAAGAGTACAGAATTGTTGTTACAACAGGTCAGTGGTTTTTCTTTATTAAGAGTCTAGTTCACAAGAACAAATGTAAAACTCATAGTGCTAGTACATAATTCTCAGAAGTGAGGTCGCGACTTTGAGATGTTATTGTCCGTTGACAAATAACTAGTAAGTGGGAACTCTCATCCAAGCTTGGTTAAGACGTACACAGGGAATCTGGCGACGGACTCTCAAAACCAACCCACAATGAAAAGGAAATGTTGGACATTTTGTCAAAAGATGGATAGATATTCTTTAAAACAGCCATAATACGAATCTTATTCTGATTCAAACTGATGGTTGTAGATAAAACGTTTCTCCAAATGCATTACCTTTTGTAGCAGAACTTCCTGACGGTGGATATCTTCACATGTTCCATTGCTTCATAGCATGAAATCTGAGAATTGGTCAAAAATAATAAAATAAAACTGAGCTTTAGATTATAGCTTAGCACTCAAGGTTATGCTGTCTTTTCCTCAAGGGCTGTTATGTAACAATCATTTTGGCGACTTCACTAACTTACTTCTCCTGCCAGCTAGTGTTAGAACATATTCTATGGGCGATTTCATTATTGAGACAGCTTTCCTTTATAAGCCCTCATAAGAAAATGTAAAATATAGTGGCTTTGAAAAGACGGTAGTCTTATGTTACGGGGAAAAAAACAAACAGCGCTTCGAAAAAGTGCGAAAAGAATATAGCATATCTGAAATCTGCGTTAGAAAAGTAAATTCGTATATATCCAGTGCATCGATAATTCGAGAGCGCTATAAATAATTGCAAATCACAGTAAAGAAGACAAACAGTCAATGTGCTATATAAAGAAGTCTTGTCGTTGTATATAAGATAATAGTTTTCCATGGCCAATGTCTGCAGATAGGAATTTTCATCCAAATATCGACAGAGTTAGAACCGGGAACAACAAGCAGCAAAAAGGTAAGGAACTGAGATCCTGCCTTAGAAACAACGGTAAAAATCAGATGTGATGCACTCACATTACTTTCTCTACTCTTGCACAAACTATTCTTACTAACACTTATTCCTGCATCGACTTCATCTTAAGCCAGATAAATATTTGTAGAAATTCTCTTATTGCTAATTTTCTTGTAGGTGCTTTAAGCGTTTAAGAGCGCGTTTTAATATAGTGGTCGGTGTATGATGACTTTGAAATTCCGATCTCTTTGCATGGCCAAGAAATAAAAAAATGAATAACGGCTTTCCCCTTGAGGACGGATGTAAATATTCAGTTCTGACAAATAAACAAGGAGTATCTCCAAAATAATTCACTTCACAAAGATTATTTAACAAATTGTTTTAACAAGATCTACATTATTTGTATAGTAAGACTTGTCCATCTCTTGGCGGTTATGATTTATGCAAGAGTCATTAGGAGTAAAGAGGACTGCATGGGATATAGCCAGAAAATTCAAAATATGCACTTAATTTGCTAAAAAAATATGTTAAACATGTGGCGTTTAATAAAAATCGTAGGACCTATTTGAGAAAATCAAAATTTTCAAAACATTTTCCATGAAAAGGGTAGTTTAGGGTGATGGAATTCTCTTCAAAATCTTTGTACCGCATCCTTGAAAGATACTAAACTTAAATACCAACTTTGGTTTTCAACTGAATTTTCGTTTGAGTTATCCTGCTCACACGCACGCACACACACATACGGACCTTTTTTTAAAAATGCTTTTCTAGGATTCAAGGGTCTCAAAACCTATATTTCCGATGAAACCTTGACATAGAATTTTTGGGTAGCAGAGAAAGTAAAGAAACACCTTATCACATGCAAACATATTAAATTATTACGCCTCGAAAGTACATACAACGAACATATATATACAAGAAAGTAAAGAGCTTTACACAGTTTTATTACTTATTCGCAAACTCTCGTATAGATCAGTTTCCTTACTACACAATGGTAGAAAAACCGATTGTAGTGTAAGAACCATAAAATACATTCCCTGTCCTTGGTTAGTTTACTTTTCCTCACAGGCAATTTTCAATATGGAATCTATGATTACTGCAACGCTTGAGTGATGATGGTATTGGTCACTTAGGCAGCTAGTGGTATTGAGGTTCATTACCATTCGAATGTGTTTTGCAGGGTAAGCCGGGTTCTGCAAGAACTTGAGAGCGATAATTGTGCTCACTCCACAAGTTGCATACGTAATGACTACTTACCACATAATTTATTTATAAATAACAGCACCAGTATCACGGATGAAGAAAACTCGCCTAATTTGTTCCACGGCATCAAACGAACACCAGCCGCCACTGATTTTACTCTAACACTAGGTGTTTTGAAAACAAACTTCGAAGAAATTCGTCATTAACAAGAACACTCTGACAGAGCCATTCAAGATACTGTGCCCCAGGCTCTTTGGAAGCAAATGGTGATAGTTCCCTACACATTTCTGGTAAAGTAAGCAAGGCAGTTTCAATATTGCTGCAAACTTATACTAAGTTATTGGTGAAATACAGGTTTTGATTCTAGATGGACGTAACTCAATTTTTCAATATTTTTCAACCGAGCCGAAAAACTGATTTAAAGACACCCACCATAAAAGCAGAAAGTTCTTGCAGAAAGTTCAAACTTTCGTTTCTTGAGACATATTTACATGCTTACCTAATTAACTTCTTTATATAAAAGCAGAATTATTGCTTCTTGGGCGCATTCATCAACCCTTTTATATATGACAATTTTATACTGACTATAAGTTGTGGGCTAAGCTTATCGGGAGGTTGGCGACGACCGAACACGCAGTTAGAGGGATAAATAGAGTTAAGTAGACGAAGTAGCACTCTATCCCAGCGTAAATAACAGAACCGCTATCGACAGATAACCGGATTCTGCTGCAAATTCCCTTTCTTCCCGCCTCTTGAACATTCTAGAACTCTGTGGAAAAATTCAACAGTTATATAAGCCAGTGTGTTGCGAATGAGTCAGTTAGCAAGCGAGTTAGGGAGTGCCAGACAGGTTCTATGAATGTGGTGGTGACAGTAGTTACGACATACAGCGGGAGATTAGCGGGTGAGCCATCCGAAGACGAGGCTGCGTTTAATTCATTAGCGTTACGTCACTAAGAAAGTGAAGTTACAGCGTATACTAAGTGAAGTGACAAGGAAAACTGAACTAGATCGCATTAGTGAACTGATAGATAAAAGTTGAACTAGTGATCACATTGGTAAGTGACGTCGGTCTAGGTGGCTCAGTTGGTTAGACGCTGGCCTACGGATTCCATGGTCGCGGGTTCAAACCCGGTTCAGGCCGATGGTTTTTAAGTGTGCTTAAAAACGATAGCTCCATGTCAGTAGATTTACTGGCACGTAAAAGAACTCCTCCGGGACAAAATTCCGGCACACCGGCGACGCTGTTGTGATCCTGGCAATTGACAGCGTCGTTAAACAAGAAAATATTTTTTTTTATTGGTAAGTGACCGTGAGAACTTAGTGATGTGGTAGAGAAATTTGGACAAAGTTACGCCATAGTAATTGAGACTACTTTACACTCTGGAACAGAAATTTATATGCATAAAATATAATTATCTAACAAACATGCAGACTTCGTGTATCAATGTTTGCAACTACTTTTTTCCATACAAATCACATAATGAACAAAGTGTTTAAAAAAACATCAGATATTGCAACAGGAGTTGGGACTTCATCCAAGCATACTAGGTAACACTTTACTGTCAAAAACGTTTAAGAGAACAATTGTTAGGTAAACATAAACATCATTCTGCCATTCTGTCCTCTGGTAACATCTACACGTTATGTCGATACTACTACAGGAGATGCTCGTGCATTCTTACACATGCTTTAACTCCTCTTCTCAAAAAACCCAAAACTATTTCGACCATATCTGGCTACTCTCAGATTTGGGCACATGCATTGGTCACGCGCCCGCGTAACGTATGCACATCGTCAATGGGTTTGGCAGACACCAATGTCTTTACATGTTCCCATAGTCAAAAATCCAAAGGACTGAGCTCCGGCAAATGGGGAGGCCATGCTTCTGGACCTCTTTGGCCAATCCATACGTCGGATGGTAGATACTCAACACAAGTAAAATGGCTCATATCTCAACAGGTATTTGTTTTTGGGCCAATCGCAGTTCCTGTTGGCATATGAGACACTTTTTTAAACACCTTGTATTTATCGTCTGGTATTAGCTCCTCTTATTCAAGCTCATCAGTGATAATGCGTTAAAATGAACATCCCGTAACAATAATTTAACATCCATGAATGTCATTTTCGACTAGTTTTATATTAATGGCTGCATTTTATAATAAGCTAATGCATATTAAAGCAGTCATTTACATTTATGATTATAAAGTTTGGTTATTCCATGTTATGAGTAACAGTAACTTTTTATTTATGCTTTGCTTTTAGAAGCTAAAGTTTCATAATTCAGCATTTTAACAGGAAACTTCAAACTGACTCATCGCGTTATTATGCGATGTCCACCACAGGATGCAGCACTGGATAATGTTATTATCCGCTGAACAATTTGTGCGTAATTAACAGTATAATGTCAGGAAATGAGATTTACGGAGTTTGGGAAAAGTGGGTACTGCAAAAGTATAAGGAAATTAGTTTAGAATTATGTAAAGCGAATGAGTATTGTACAGTATTGTGACAAAAACAACAAGAGCCCATCCATTAACATTGTAATAAACCAAATGAATTAAAGTAATCATTTCCATGAGTACTTACAATAACATAAATTTGATCATTCCAATAGTATTTCTGCTCATGCACCAAAAATTAAGTATAATGTACCAATGTCTTTATGATGTCATTGTCTTTTTTCCTACATAATTTTCTCGCAAATACATAGCTTGCTTCTACTTACTCACAATTGTTTTCTTCTCCTAGCCGCGACTGTCTTTTCACTGTCTCTTCACTTTTTTGTCTCTCATACACTAACTCTGAGATACAGTCACGTTCGTTAAAACTCTTTACGATGCAATGATATCTACCTCGCTATCTCGCACTATCATTGAAATAACTAAAAAGTACGACTATAGCACCCAAGCTTTAACTTGGGGAAAGTTACGCTACGACCTCTGTTTTACGTTCTATTTATCCTCTTTTACATATTGAAAGATTTATAAAAACGAAGCATGACTTTTGTAGAGGGAATATTTCTTGAACTGGGAGCTTTGAATGCTTGTTTTAAAATTTTCCAATACGTCCTCAAGCAGACGTTATTTTGCGAAATAAAACGGCCAACTGACAACAGTGAAAAAAAATGCAAGTTAACGTCAGGAACATTTAAAATGATAACCATAACTATAACGTCTCCGTGTAAACATCACAACAGATAATTAAGCGAATAGGACATAACATTCGAAACATAATTATAAAAATACTATTATTTTTATGCTTGTTCAGCAATCACTTTTTATCAAACCTGTTTCTATAATATTGTAACAAAAACGTCAATTTGACAAATTCCATTCCTCACACCAGTGTGACAAAAAGGACAACCAAGTCTAATTACTTCTTCTATCACTTTATTTTCTTTCTAATTGAACCATAAAAACACTTATTTTACTGTCGTTAATACAGTTCTTCATGATCTTACAACTCACATCTGCTTTCTTCTCGTAACCTTGACACACACTTCTTCTGTCTTTCTTCACTTGCTCTGTTTCACAAACGGCTGGTTTTGTCGATACAATCACTGAACAACTCTCTTTCGCTCACAAAAACTCACTCGCGTCCCGCAAGCTTTTATACCGGGGATGACGTAGCACGGATTTTTCTGAAAACGCACCTTTTTCTCGAACTTACGACACGCGAAGCTTCTGGCAAATCCTTTATTTTGCCGCTCAAGTCTGACAAACCTGATCTTGAGCACCTTTGATGCACGCCGGTCTGGCATGTGATGTTAGGTAGCTTGACGCTGAACGTCCTTTGATGTGCACCGCCGCAGTTGGCCAGCGTCAGAATATAAAATACCATGCCCGTAGATGACCCTGGGTTTCTAGTTTTTACAAGCGGCAAGCTCTGCTGGCCGCATGATGAGACAACTCGCACTACTGTTTTCTTCTTTCTCTTTCTCAATCTACCCTCCTCGTATGGAGGACTTGTGCCCACTAGGAGTTACAGTGGGGACCTGGAGTACTTTCCTGTTGAGAAGCAGATGAAGTCTGGACCAGAGAAAATAGACATCAAGGGTGAACAGCCCGAAGCCTGGTGTAAGATTGAGGAAAGTGATATGGCAGTAAAATACTACCTATTGTTTTTCACTATGCTATATCAGAGAAGAACGAACCTGTGATAAGGCGCAGTGGGCTCAACACACCACGTGTTTCACGTACATATATGCACACAAGTTTCGCAACATTAGCTGTAACAGTGCTAATTTCTTGACAAATTGAGTTTAATTATATATTGCTAGCGACATAAAAAAATCCGTCTTCCTCGGTCTTCTTTCTCAAGTATCGCAAAACAATACCTCATTATTTGCCTCTCGTCGCTTCTTAAGGTTTGCCTCTTCTTGTTGCTGTTCTTCTTCTGTTGATACTACAGCCGTTTTCCACCCCTGACCACCCCAACAACTGTCCTCCATTTACTCCTGTCCAGTGCTATCCTTTTCCAAATGCCCACTCCGTTATTTAGGTCAGGTTTTACAATTTGTAACCACCTAATTGGGGCTCGTCCAACTTTTCTGATGCCATAGATACTATCAGAAGTTGCCATTCTTGTAGGCTCTTGCTCATCAGCTTTATTGAGGTGTCCTAGCCATTTTAGTCTTTTTGTGTTTACTTCTCTCATAACATCAGGTTCTCTGAAGCTTCTGTACAGTTCATGGTTATATTTATCTTACTCTACATCTATCTTACTCTACATCTATCTTCTTCACAAACAGATCCTTATGTAGGCACTCCTAATTTAAATATTTGCCTCAGTTGTGTTTTATTTTGGCAGAACAGGTTTGCTCCACGGTAACCTAACTTTTACATTGCATAGTTTTCTGGGCTTTTGAGGTAAGTGAAATAAGGTACAGAAAATAGTCTTAAATAACAGTTCTCTCTCTCCGAGAGAGTCACGTGGTATACAAACACTACTTAACTTTTTCATTTGTAATATAGAGAAGTCTGCCTGTTCAACAATGAATTCATAGTGTATAACTGCGCCTGTCTTTTGCTTAATCTATATCTCTCTGTTCACCTGTTCCTTATTATCTTTTGAGATAGGCAACACTTCATACTCTGAAAGCAACAAGGTCGGAATTACCATGCCTGTCGATCATTTGGTAGCCATGCAAATCTAGCCTCCTTTTCATAGGAAAATAGACCTTAGCGCGCTTGCTCTATTTTTCCGTCCCGTAAGTTTACAATAGGATCGTTCTAACTTGAGACAAATTATAAACCCATATTAGCGGACAGGGCTCAAATGTAGGTTTGAATTCTATAATGCTTTTCTTAGCAGTCATTTGTAGTTCATTTCGTGTGACGCATAAATCAGATAAAGATGTTTCGTCTTTTGTTTGCTTAGTCATCGCTGCATTGTGCGGGCGACACGCATTAGTGACATTCAACTATTAAACGTGTTTACCGTGCAAGCTTTCCATGTAATTACCAACTCAGGAGCACGATGTTCTTGATTACTGCTGCGTCATTGAACGTCTGCACACAGGCATGCCAATGTTCCAAATGCAGACAAACTCCGCTTGAAAGGCTATTGCGTCCGCTACATAACTTGCAACCGAGGGCAGACCACGTGTTTACCTTGAGATGGCTCGTTGGAATGCATCTAAAGTGTCGGCATCCTTGTTGCAGCAAAGCAATGCATCCGCGAAAAGTAAAGGCAGTAAATTCACAGAACGCCTATCTGAAATTATCAACATCAAAGGCCAAACCAGTTGGAGAAATATCTTGTCACGGCCAGTACTCGAATTATCAATATTTATGTTGAACTGCAAGACAGTTTTCCTTTGTAAGCGCTCGTAAAAAGTATAAAATGTAGACATTCTTGGAAGATGATAGTCTTAAGTTATGAAAAAAATAACAACGCTTCGAAAGAGTGCGAAAAGAATATAGTGCATCTGAAATCTGTATGAGACAAGTAAATTTTAATATATTCAGTGCAGCTGTAATTTCAGAGCGCTATAAAGTAATGCAAATCGGAATAAAGACAATAAAAAGTCAATGGTATTGTAACAAATGAGAAAACACAGTTACTGCTATTCACACTTTATTGCCTTCTAATCAGCGTAGTGCTAACGTTATACTTAAATCACTTTTGTACAAACTCAGAGCACAAAACAACTGTCGAATCGAATCATAGTAAAGAACTGTCAGGTTACACTTGCACTGAACTGTTACTCGGCACGATACACAGGCGCTGTCCACTGAACGCTTCATAGACGTTTTTCCTCACGCCAACACTTCACCAAAAGCACGACTGGAACGACTTCTAATCCGGGCAAGAGCAAGTCCCCTATATAGTTCTTTACACAATGGAAAAGTTCTGGAAGTAGAATGATCGGGAGTGGCTGTGAGGGAACAGTCCAGACACCGCACCACTACACAATAGCTATTGTTTTCGGAGGTTCTTTTGTCCATCTGGGGGCCGGGTCTTTCGGGCAGGTAGACGCCTCCGGCACGTTCCTGTTGCCGGGCGGAGATGAGGCCCCGACCGACATTTCTTACCAGCCGCGTCCGGGGTCACGGCCGGCGCGACTGTATACACAGATTAAATCTTTTCCTTGCGGAAGAACATGCAGCGAACATATAATAGAAACTAGGAGCCATGCATAGTTCAACCACTTCTAGAGTAGCCGTCAGGAACGATGGCAATAAATGACATATAACCCGCAGGTAGTGGTAATAGTGGAAGTGCTGTGTTGCAACTGTCTCCAATCTTTCTCAGGAAGTATCTGTATAGAGTATACACAATTTCTCTGGCTTGACTGCGAATAACACAACTTTTTTTTTCTATGTCCGATTGGCTAGAAAGCACGTGACTATGACGTCGTTTGATATTTCTCTTTTGCGCAAGCGCCTTCGTTCGTGACGGTGACTATTTTCTCAACTGAATAGATTTACTTTGTTATTTACTTCTTATATTCATTAGAAAAACAGCACGAAGTTAAAGTGTAACGTTTTAAAATTAATTTTTAAATTCTCTTTACTGGTCTTCCTTTGTCAGCAGCTTCTCATTTTCAAATTATTCCTCACGAAATTCCCTTCACTATAGATAATAGAAATTTTGTACTCTTTCTTATAAATAATAGAATAAAAATGAAATAAATGTTTCTTAATACACCTAGTTGTGATATTACACAAGGTCTATAAGCTTTTAAGTTAGAAATATGTCTCTTATTTAACATAATCTCTAGAATTGTTAATATACCTGTCAATAGATTAACTATATTACCTTTTTTTTTTTCAAACAAAAATTGCATCATATGGAACAGTTTTTCAAACAGGTAAAAAAAAAAAAAAAAATAAATAAATAAATAAACCAAAATAATAAACATTTCTGAGACTAAATTAAAAATATGGTGGCATTTTGTGCATAAACTATGCATCAAACCCTTATTCCTGTGTTTCTGAAACAGGGGAGTTTGACTTTACCTCCTTTCACTGCTGCTCAAATGGTTAACCTGCGCTTTATCTTTGTTAATAGAAACCTCTCAGATAACACACTGGTTATTCTCGGAATTCGCCAACGTTTCACATTGCCCCAATGAGCGCGTCACTTCAGCCAATGTATGCTTAGAAATCACAAATGACAGACAGATATTAACTCCACGTGGAGTAAAACACTGCGATACAACGTCTTCTCGGTTTTCTCTTTCATCTTCTCATTCATAGGTACTCTTAAGAAATAAATGTTCATGTTTGTAACGCGTATGTTTACTTGAAGAAAACTTAACAATGTTGCTTTCTGCGACACTGAATACCTGCAATCTTATCACACGCTTTGATGCCGCATGGTTAACCATTTAAGCAGCACGATAATACCTGGATTTTGCCTCTCTTTAATCCCCAGCCTTACACTGTGTTGCAGTGGCGGGTTCGTTATATGCATGCTGCGTTTGATTTACGAAAACACTTTCAAACTTTATGCACTCTGTTCATCAGCGATTTCTTTGGTACTGCTTGCGTTTAAGAAGTTTGTCAATATTTGGCAACTAAGTTGAAGTTCATAGCCTTAGAAGATACACCAAGTGATCGTCGTGTAACATATTACGATACAGACTTTTAATATAGTTCAATTTGGAGAAACTCTGTTCCCAAATATATCTAGAGCTATACTCACTCTTTAACACACCATTCTTGCAAATGTTTATTTCTTTACATACTTCATTTTACTCGACATAAGCATTTTCAGTAATTATCCTATTGCTAATTTACTTATAGGTGCAAGGGGACCATACAGTAGGCTTTAAGCGATAGTCAAATGTTTTACGAGCTGGCTGTTATGCGATGCCTTTGAAATTTCATTCTTTTTTCAGGGCCAAGAGATAAAAAATCAATAACACTCCTATTTGAAAAAAGTATAAGTATTGGCAAATTCAAACAAATAAAAAAGAATACCTCAGAAATATTTCACTCTAAAGAAAAATGGATTATTTGACATAAATTGTGTGTTTTAACGAGATCCACATTTTTTTATTTAGAAAACTTTTTTCTGCCTGTTACCGTTTACCATTTATGCAAAAATCATCTAGAATGAAGAGGTTTTCCGATGACATTTTCAGAAAATACAAGCAATGACTTACAAACGGCCGTGCAATCGTCTTTGTGTCTGTCACTGGATACTGACTGTCACCCCGACTGAAGGAATGGAGTGGGTTATAGCCGCTCATTATGTAAGGTTATCCAAAGAGACAAGGTTGGACATCGCTGATCAAGAGCATATATGAATCAAACTTAAATTGTGGATTTTAGATGGGTATGCTTAAGGGTGACTGAAAAGGCAGGATTCAGAGGCAGGCATTTCTTCACGTGTAAGAAGGCACTTCCATCATGTAAGATTGCACTATAACAGATGAAGTGTTGCTTGGTATGTAACACGCGTGTAACTCCTTTTTGCCGCTGAGTAGAATTCGCAACGGCTCTTTATCTTAGACAAACCAGTTTCATTCCCTGTAAGGAAATGCTTTCACTTAACTAGAGTTTCAGCAGACGCCACACAACTTTATTAGCAGAGTCCCTCAATTAATCACATCGCATATTGCTCGTTTGTTGCATTGCGTACTTTCAGCAGTGGAATGCAGAGAACCAACTCCAAAGTTCTCCCCCTTCCCCTCACACCGTTGGATATTTAATCGGATGAAAGGGAAGTCATTACATTCCTTCTAATACGTGCTTCACAGAAGCGTTACAAACAAAAAGTCGAGTGGCATTTTGTTCTTTGATCAGCCGATTTCGAAAAACTAAGTGGTTTTTGTTCCAAATTGGATGCATAACTCAAAAAGAATGTACGAAGATAATAGTTTGTTACTTGTAAGATGCGTAGAGTAACTTATATCTGACACAGGATTTCGAAATAATCAATAATTTAAAAGAATTATTCAAGGAACATTCCGCGCAGCTTCTTCAGACATGAAGTAACTCGGCAACGTTGCGCTGAGGTTGGTTAGGGAATTGAACCGGCTTCTGGATGTAAACAGGTAGGTCGCTTGCAAAGTGTTGTAATGTTTTGGGAGATGACGATTCTAATCGGCCTACACTCGCGCAGTAAACATAGGACCCTGCATGGCATTTGTTTACATTCACGAGACACCACGCTGCGGAGATTGTTTATGTACTGACCTTGTGAAAGTGACATTCACACAATGTGCAGTGTTGCTAGCTTGGGTCTTTTTTCTTTCTTTCTTCTTTTTTTTTTTTTTTTTTTTTTTTTTTTTTCTTGCCAAACTAAAATATCTCCGTAAGAAATTGTTAGAGACAAAAACGTAAGATACAAAACGTGTTCCAAATACTGAGATCTATCACTGATTTAAATTAATGTAATGACTTTCCTTCCAGCGTGTATAAATGCTGACGACATTGTGTTAATTTTAGATAGGATTTAGATGTTAAACTATTTAGGTACGAAAGTTTCACATGATGAAGAAAGAGATACTGATATCAGTAAACACCTAAGACGAAACACACGAAGGAAAAGGCACGAATTTTAGTAATACATGTTCTTTTATTAAATTAAATACCTCTTACAACCATTACTTCTACCAAGGTCGGCGCGCTACCACTGCGCAATGTAGGCGGCCACTTATTGACCTATCTCTCTATTATTTCGTTATAAAACTATAAATAGTATCCATCAATAGTTTCGGTATCATCTTCCATGCCACTTTCAAACGCAATACCCACCCCCAAATTAATTACAGGGTGGAGCAAAATGTGTAGTAAAAAAGAGTAATCAATTAAAGACCAATGACCACTTACCTAAAAATGCAGTTTATTTGAAAACAATATCCACATTCTGTGATTTGTTGAAAGGCGATTACTTTCAGAAAATTACATCCCTAGCATTACCAATGGGGGAGTACTTTATGCCCACTTTTCTGTAATTTTTTAAATTCTGTTTTTTAATTTTTTGATTAAAGAAATGGACGGCGCCCATGTTGCTGAACTATATAGTTTTAATATGTGTATCTTTTTTTTATTCAGGTACCAAAACGATGTTGATCATTCGAAAATATCAACGATAACGATCTCTCATACCACTCGCAAAAGTTAAAGGTATGTGAACGCAGAGCGCTGTTGCCAAGCGTAGTGCGTGTACCGGCAGAGGGTCTGTACATAAGGTTGTGTGAGATGCATGCACCACATTTGGCACCGCTGGTAGGAGGGGCTAGCGTAGGATTCGCTGGAGTCTGCAGTACGCCCCGCCTCCATATGCCTTTAAGTTTTGCGAACATTATAGATGTAAGAAACGATGAGCAAATAAATAAAATCTGAATATTGTATCCGATATCTAAGTTACCACATATTGAAACTAACATTTATTTCATAACAAAAACCTTTACAGTTAATTCACGCTTAATTTTACTACAACTAACAAAATAAAAACACAAAAGAAAAATCTAGACATTAAATGAAAGTCAGAAATATATGAGTAAAGTGTAACAAAAAACAAATTAAAAATTTCTACTTAAATCACTCTTGCTGGAAACCAGCAACCAAAGCAACTACTAGCAAGCTATTTTACATCATATCTTTAAAAAAATAACAACAGGAATTTTCATGCTAAGAATTTTAAGTCACAGTGTAAGTAAAGATGTTCTCATGAAAGTGTACTATGCTCACATTTATTCGCATGCTAACTACGGTTTACTTTTCTGGGGGAATCACTCCCTGGCTACGAAGATCTTTGTACAACAAAAAAAGGCTGTTAGATTAATCTGTGGAGGATTTAGGTATTTTAACCCTGCCATCACTGTAGGTATGTGCTCACCTGCCTTGTGTATGTTAAAGAAAATTTTACCACTTTTACAGTTTGCTCGAACATTCACAATTACACGACACGAAATCGTCTGAATTTATACATCAACAAATTTAAACTTACGAAAATTCAGAACAGTTTTTTAGTTGTCTCTAATAAACTATACAATATTTTACCCGAAAGGATAAGGAATCTCCCTATCTCAAATTTTAAAAGGACTTTACGCCATACATTGATGGTCAATCCACTGTATTCTGTGCATGATTTTTATAACCTAGAATGGTAATTAAAATATGACGTTGCTATAATGTAATAGTTTTTGGCAATAAACAGTATCCATCCCATCCCATCCCATCCCATCCCATCCCATCCCATCCCATCCCATCCCATCCCATCCCATCCCATCCCATCCCATCCCATCCCATCCCATCCCATCCCATCCCATCCCATCCCATCCCATCCCATCCCATCCCATCCCATCCCATCCCATCCCATCCCATCCCATCCCATCCCATCCCATCCCATCCCATCCCATCCCATCCCATCCCATCCCATCCCATCCCATCCCATCCCATCCCATCCCATCCCATCCCATCCCATCCCATCCCATCCCATCCCATCCCATCCCATCCCATCCCATCCCATCCCATCCCATCCCATCCCATCCCATCCCATCCCATCCCATCCCATCCCATCCCATCCCATCCCATCCCATCCCATCCCATCCCATCCCATCCCATCCCATCCCATCCCATCCCATCCCATCCCATCCCATCCCATCCCATCCCATCCCATCCCATCCCATCCCATCCCATCCCATCCCATCCCATCCCATCCCATCCCATCCCATCCCATCCCATCCCATCCCATCCCATCCCATCCCATCCCATCCCATCCCATCCCATCCCATCCCATCCCATCCCATCCCATCCCATCCCATCCCATCCCATCCCATCCCATCCCATCCCATCCCATCCCATCCCATCCCATCCCATCCCATCCCATCCCATCCCATCCCATCCCATCCCATCCCATCCCATCCCATCCCATCCCATCCCATCCCATCCCATCCCATCCCATCCCATCCCATCCCATCCCATCCCATCCCATCCCATCCCATCCCATCCCATCCCATCCCATCCCATCCCATCCCATCCCATCCCATCCCATCCCATCCCATCCCATCCCATCCCATCCCATCCCATCCCATCCCATCCCATCCCATCCCATCCCATCCCATCCCATCCCATCCCATCCCATCCCATCCCATCCCATCCCATCCCATCCCATCCCATCCCATCCCATCCCATCCCATCCCATCCCATCCCATCCCATCCCATCCCATCCCATCCCATCCCATCCCATCCCATCCCATCCCATCCCATCCCATCCCATCCCATCCCATCCCATCCCATCCCATCCCATCCCATCCCATCCCATCCCATCCCATCCCATCCCATCCCATCCCATCCCATCCCATCCCATCCCATCCCATCCCATCCCATCCCATCCCATCCCATCCCATCCCATCCCATCCCATCCCATCCCATCCCATCCCATCCCATCCCATCCCATCCCATCCCATCCCATCCCATCCCATCCCATCCCATCCCATCCCATCCCATCCCATCCATCCACCCACAGTGATTATACCATTTAAACAAAAAAAAATTCTATGGGCCACTGACACAACGCACGCGCACTCCTGACCTTCTGTAATGAACAAAAAATTCCAAAGTTGCCATTGCTATGTACCGTTGCACAGTCGCGTTATATAAATATTTTATAAGCTTTGCTCCACTCTACACAACGATTGCACTCGAATGCATTAACTGAAAAGTTAAAAATAATTTCCCACAGGAAATATCCCTGCTACGTGTGCCATCCGAAACTAGAAAGCTAAAAATAATTCTTGTAAAGCTGCGAATATCGATACTGTGCTGCTAAATAGTTTATCAAATGAAGGAACAATACAATAGTAACAAACGAATCTCAGTTTCGCTAATACTCTTTCACTTTTTCCCAACCAAATGTTGAATGCTCAGAGGAGAAAATGGAGCTCAGTAATTAATACTGTGGCAAATAACAGTTCTAATTGGTTTTGCTTGTCACTTTATTTCTCTTCTAAAACTGAAGCACTAAAACACAGTCCTTTTTTATCGTTAACACAATCTGCACTTATTTTTAACCTTACAACGCACAGCTGTTCTATCCTCTCGTAACTTAAATTATGATAATGTAATATCTGTCATTGTATTAATACCTTAACTAGTGCACAATAAAGATATGCATATTACAATGCTGAACTACATGCAATAGAACTCGGAATTTACTAGCATGAGTTGCAGTTGGTACATAAGTAGGGCTAGGAAGTTCATGCATTTGCATGTTTTTTCATATGGGCTAAAAATGTATGCTTTTACGTTATGTGCACGAATTATGGAATTGTCAGACATGATTTTATGGTGCATATAACTGCATATTTTCTTGATTTTGATAAATGCATATTATTTCAATATTATAGCCCCTATATTGCATATTTTAATGATTTTTATGGTTTTTATTATTTTTTTCCATGTGTATAATAATTTTCATATTGGTAGTATTGCACATGATGCAACTCGCAAGGTGAGTCATGTTGTTATGCAGTGAACCCCCTGTTTCCATCCCTTCATTATATGTGTGTGCGTAGAGAATAATCAGTGCGTTATCTGAGAGGTTTATATTAACAAAGCTAAAGTGCAGGTCAACGTTTTGAGCAGCACGATTATCGCAACGCTTCCCTGCTCTCTAATAGTTGTGCCATGCTCTTCAAACGTAACAGTATTGTGAACCGGTTCCCTCCAAATTAAATTAGGCGTATAAAATGTTAAAACGCTCCTCAAATGCCGAAAATAAAACCAACTTCGAGTGCTAGATTAATTAAATTACAGAAAGAGTTTTCGGGTGATTTAATATCTACAGATAATAGGGTACTGTATTGTGGAACGTGTGAGAAAAATGTAGGGAGTGAGAAAAGATTTCAAATAGTTCAACACATAAACACAGCAAAACATGAGGAGAATTTAATCAGAAAACTCGCAAACAAAGAACCTGTTCAAAATCAGCTAGTAGAGTGTTTAGGAAGTAGGGTTACTGAATTTTCCTAGGACTTGTGCCAAGCATTTTTAGCTGCTGATATTTCCTTGTTCAAAATTAATAATCCTATATTTAAAAACTTTCTTGCCAAGTACACTCGACAACATGTGCCTGAAGAAAGTACACTGCGTAAGACTTAGGTAGGACATTGTTACAATAACGTATTGTCAAATATACAAAATGAATTAGCGGATCAATTTGTGTGGTTGTCTGTTGATGAAACCCCCGATTCTGAGCGCCGTTCTATTGCTAATATAATCGTGGGTGCTTTAAATAATGAACAAAAGACGACACCTCATCTTCTTAATGTGTGCGAATTGTCGGCCACTGACAATGTAACTGTAACCCAGTTTGTGATGGACTCTTTGAAATTATTATGGCCATGTGGAATCAAATACGCCCGGTTATTTTTATTTGTTACTGATGCAGGTCCTTATATGGTAAAATCAGGACAAACCCTGAAAGGTATTTCTCCTAACTTAATTCATATAACTTGTTTGGCACACGTTCTTCATCGCATTTCTGAGACAATACGTGATTCTTTCCCATTGGTAGATAGATTTGTGTCCTGTACAAAGAGCATTTTTGTTAAATCTCCTAAAAGAGTTAAGTTGTTTAGATCAACAGCACCTAATATCTGACTTCCTCTTGCACCAGTGTTAACTCGATGGGGAACATGGGTCGATGCAGTTTTATATTATGCTGAGCACATAGAAATAGTCGAAGAGGTTGTTAATTCATTTGACTCGAAAGATGCTTCATCAATAGAAACTGTGCAAAATATTCTGTCAGGCACTGGGTTAAAAGAGGATCTTAGTTTCCTATCTGTCCATTTTTCTTTCTTACAAACAGCCATAATGGCATTGGAAGCTGTAGGATCTCCTTTGCATGAATCACTTACTATGTTTGAAAAAACAAGTTGTGATCTAAGTTCGGTTCCTGGGTAGCATAGGACAAAAAGTGAAAGAGAAAGTGAATTATATAATTTCAAAAAATTCTGGTTATAAACAGATGTGCGATATTCGAGACATCCTCGAAAGAGAACCATCTGTCACACCAAGAGACTTGACTCTCTCTGTGAAGCAGTTAACATCATTTAAATATGCCCCGATAACATCTTGTGACGTGGAGAGAAGTTTTTCACGTTACAAAAGTGTTTTGCGAGACAACAGACGATGTTTTACATTTGAAAATTTGTGCAAAGTGTTGGTTGTGAACTGCAATTTAGCAGTTAATACTAGCGGTGAGACCACTTCTGCTTCAACCTCTAAGGAATAAGGTAACTTCATTTATTATTTTTACTAACTCGCCTTGCCTACTGCGAAGGGGCATTGTTTTAATTCAATAGTGCATATTTCTTGGCATATTTTCAAGTTTTTAAGAGCATATTTGCATGCATATTTCAGAGTTTTTAGGGCATGAACTTCCGAGCCCTATACATAAGACTTCAAAACAAGGAGCGATTGTGGAGCCTGGTAGAGTTGACGGAACGAAAGCTTGCCAATCTCCAGGATGCGCAGAAGACTATTTTCGTGAACGCACCGTTACGCCTATTGCAGGGCAGGAACATGCATGTAACTTCTTAAATCTAATCCCACAATGAATACGATCCGCGTTTCCATATACAATTCGCTATGCATTGCAATCGATTTGTATTCGCAAGGTTCGAGGACAAATAAATCGAGTTGAATATGTTAGGGGTTTCCTACTTTCCAATTCTCGGAACGAAGATTCACTAAGATCTGAATCTGATTTTCCAAGCAGTATTCAATTCGGAATGAGGACTACATTGATTTCAATTCCCCATGTAAACGTGGTAATATTGAGTTTTGGGGTTAATCAGCCAGTCTGCATGATATGATTGTGTAAGTTCCGTGTCTTTATCAACAAGCTACGTCGCTGTGAACAAGTTGCGTGACTTTGCTCTTTGTCGGCTTGTAGATTATGGCAGATGACAAGGTGTAAGAATATCTTGGACACATACAGCGGGCGGGCGGGCGGTAACCAGTTCTCATTCACTTGCCCATGCTGAATCAGCGAAGCAAGCACGGAGTCTGCTAGAGGTCAGGGTGAACTACTCGCTCCAGCCTCCTCACAAAAGAGCAAGCCAAGCAAGGTCGCCTCGCCAGCAAGCCGGTTTCCTCGTATTGCTGGCTGCACTGCGCTGCGCTGGACTGGGCTAGGCTAGGATAGCTCAACAAAACTGCACATCACTCTGTGTGCGGAGTCACCTATTATTCACGGTGTTTTACTTTCTCTCTGCTAGTCTTTAGTGACTAAAGGACGCATCTACTGCATTCCATCCAAAACTTCGATACCGAGATTTCACCGGAAACACACGCTTTGAGGTTCTCTAAACCAATGTCATTTTTACTTTCTCAACTAGTAAGTAGGTAGAGGAAGTAAGGTATTCAAACTTCGAGGCGTGCATGACGGGTTGCGTTCCCTTACGTCACGATTCGTGCAATCGCGATGCAATTTATGTAAAATACTTCGTCTTTCTTTAAGTGAACAATTGTTTATTATTTGTAAGAATTTGCTAACACTTTTTTCAAACAGAAACATGTTATTCGCTTTTTTATCTTTTGGCCTTGCAAAGAGCATGGGATTTCAAAGGTATGCATAGCAACCAGCTCTTAAAACATTTCACTATCGCTTAAAGCCTACTGTATTCCCAACTCCCCTTGCACTTACAAGAAAATTAGTAATAATGCAATTTCTGAAAATCGATTAAAAAGAAGTAACGTTAAAGAGGGGCAAGGTCCACGTATACTGGAAGGAGGTAAATCCAAACTCTCCTCTTTCGCAGACTTGGAAATAACTGATCTATTGCAATGTAGTGGAAGTTCAGTTTCCTCCTTCCGTGATAAAATAAAGACAACCGGGCAGACGTGTGACCGACCACAGGAAGCTATGGTTGGCATCCAGCCTTCTACAGCTGTTACTTTGTATGCACAAAACTCGTGAATAAGGGGCGTAAACCTGCTCAATTTGTATAATTTTATGTGAATAAAATGGTAACCAAAAGGCTACCTCAGTTTCATCAAGCCTGCAGTCACTCTGATAGTGCGAGTATGGTTTATCATATCTACTTCTCCCTGCAGAATCTATTTTCCTCTATCAATTCCTTCTCGATATTACTTCAATAAAAGCCCCTGCTTGTGAACACATGTTGTTAGTAATCACTCCACTGTGTGATGCGGGGAGTTAACCCGCCTATCCGCCTCTTGCTCACTTTCAACTATACTTTGTATTTTCGTGAAGTTTTCGCACATGGTCATAAGAAAACATAACCCTTTTTATGATCACCTCTACACGCAGTATTATTGACTCTGTCTACCCATATCTTAACTTCTCTTCTTTCCCAGATTAGACCCACCTATTTCTTCATACACATTTATTTTTTTACATTTTATTAGAATTTTATATTTCATTCATCTTTTCTGCATATTTTGTTATTCGAGAAATTATAATATTAGTTCCACTCATTTTACCGTTAATTTCTGTTTCCTACTATATCCTTTTTTCTTTTTTGTTTCAGAAAATAAATTCACTTTCGCATTATGCGTCTTTAAGTTCAACCCTTGTGAAGAGTTGCTTTCCTTGCCGATGATTATCTAATGCAATTTCTTGTTTGCCATGCATAAATTCATTGCAAAATAAAATTTTTAGCCAGTTAAGCTGATCATTTATTTTCAATAGTCTTGTATAAACTACTTAAGGTTATAAATGTCAATAGACCTCTTAGTTAGTTTCTTAGTTCTTAAATCTTAAAGCTGACTTTCATGCTCCTATGCCAAATGCCTCTAACTAACCCCGCGGCACAACCCTTTCTGGGCGCTGCATTTCCCACCTCTACAGGCCTGAGTGGGTGCAGCACTAGAGGGTGGGACATGGTTCCTACCTCCCGGTTCCTCCTGACTGGTCATGCGGTCTTCGCAATCAGAAACCGCTACTTCTTAATGAAGTAGCTCCTCAAAGGACCTAACGAGGCTGAGTGCACCCCGGACCAGGTATACCAGACGGTTAAATCCCTATACGGTCCAAGAATCAAAACAAGGTTTGCTGCTAAGGAAACAACCTTGTCATGCTTCACACGCTGCAAATTTAAAAAAGAAAAAATAAGTTTTACAAAATTGTGTCAATTACCTGATCATAATGCACAAATCTGTCATATAAGTTTGTTTTACGAGTGTTATTTCAAAAGAGAATAATTTTTTAGTTGTATTATTTGAAGTTTCTAGTTATTTTGTTAAGTTTAATATAGTTTTAAAAAAACGTTGAAAATAAAATATGCACATCAGATTTAACTGTTAGTGTGTCGAAAATCTACATAGCCTATTTCAGAAAAATTCGGTGAAAAATTCCTTGTGTGAAACATTTTCAAAAAGTGAATGAGGAAAATAAATTCCAAATTTAAACATTAGAAACATTTTTATTCCAGGTCTTTTTGCCTATCTTCTATATATATATATTACTTCTGAATACAGAAGTTCATCCTCTTTATGTGCAAACGCCTAAATTTTCTCCACCACCTTAAATTTTGATTTCTTCTTACTTGGGGAGAGTATTTCTCATGCTTTAATATTCTCTAGTACCTACAGGCTTTGCATTTATTCATGCAGTTAAATTACTAAATTCATTATAATATTTACACGTGCTATGCATATGAGAAAGGGTATAAGCAAGTTGCAACCTCATTAAGATAATTAGGGTTACGGCATAACTCATTTATGCTTCAATGCGAATTGAGATAATGGCAAGATAATAGAAATAATAACTTCCTAGTACCTACATCAGTGATGTTTGGATCTAATGATAGTGTAAGCTTATTAAGATAATTAGAGTATTACCTTCAATGCTAATTAACATATATTGCAATTAATAATAATAATGTGCCAAGATGTGCTGCATCGAAGTTTATCGTGATAGACAGGTCCGGACATCTGACCGAACTACATTCACATCAGACGTAAAAACCTCTGCACCTTGAACATTTGCAAATAGAAATGTGTCCGTATGAAGATTCTGCATTTTAAAATGAACTTGACATTTTTCTGGTATTCTCCAACAAGATTGTCAATATATAAGACCAAACAGTTGGTAAAAGAGCATTCTAGTCTAACTTTATGATACATTCTTATACTACCGGGAGAGCCAATGAATTAAGAACCGGCTGTGCGGTGTTTTTCCTATTCGCGTTATCCTTACTCGTTTCTGTCTATGTCTGTCATAAATCATACATTTCTACTTTTGTATTGTATTCCACCCAAAAATTCGATTCTTTTACATCATGCTGCTTCTTCAATAAGAACTGCATGGGTTTCACGAGTTATTCGGAATCCTAATGGTGGAATTGCACCACGCAACCGCAGTAGCCAATAATGGCCACACGTGGTTAATTAAGCCACTGTATTTATTGGCCAATGACACTTAAATTATTCGCGTTATTTATTCGCTCAAAAGCAGTACACTGGATGGCAGGACCTTATATTGTTTCAATCTTATTGGCTGGATAAACCGAATGAAATATCGAATGCTGACGGAAACTACCGAATAATTCGGTTATTTGCCACTACCGAATTATTCGATAGCTTTCATTTGGATTACCCAGCACTATACATACCAATAAACGATAAAGAGTGGGTAAGAAAAGTCATGTGAGTGTACCTGATCAGATTTTATTTTCTCTGCTTCTGTAATAGCAGCTATTTCTGTTTTCCTTATAATTCTTTTTGTGATATACGATTTTGTTTATCGCTTATTCAAGGTGGAGAAATTTTTCCATTATCCCAAACCGTTTTTCTTACTGACTGTAGAAGTCAGTTCACTTGTTAACTGGTTTTATTCGTTATCTGAATCTTATAAGATTGAGATGTTTTGCTTTACCTAGTTGACGGTTTGACTAAAGCCCCTTCAATCGGTTTTCGAGGTTCCTGTGCGCCTTGTCGGTCACCGTAGCGGTCACAGACACACATACACACACACACACATAGCCATCGTGCATGACCCCAAAGAACATTCTTGTAATTTCTGTTGCCCGGCCCATCCCGAGGAATGAGGACCATACATGCTGGAATGTGGGGGAGGGATGTAATCTTATACAGGAACATAAACCCATGGGGAAAAAGAAGCCGACGTTTTACACTCACATGACTTTTACTATTGTATACCTTTTATATATCTTCTACAAATTGTTCTTAGGAAAGCTTTTTACTTTCTCTATTGAGTACAGTAAGTAGATGGAGGATTCAATTACACCCAAAAAGTCGATGTCGATATTTCACCTGAAATATATGTTTTGAGGCTCACTGAATCCAAAAAAACGCACTTTTAGAAAAAGGTCCGTGTGTGTGTGTGTGTGTGTGTGTGTGGTGTGTGTGTGTTTGGTGTGTGGTGTGTGTGTGTATGTGTGTGTGTGGTGTGTGTGTGTGGTGTGTGTGTGGTGTGTGTGGTGTGTGTGGTGTGTGTGTGGTGTGTGTGTGGTGTGTGTGTGGTGTGTGTGTGTGTGGTGTGTGTGTGGTGTGTGTGTGTGTGTGGTGTGTGTGTGGTGTGTGTGTGGTGTGTGTGTTTGCGTGCGTGCGTTTGCGTGCGTGCGTGTGTGTGTGTGGTGTGTGGTGTGTGTGTGTGTTTGCGTGCGTGCGTGCGTGTGTGTGTGTGTGTGTGTGTGTGTGTGTGTGTGTGTGTGTGTGTGTGTGTGTGGAAAGCTCGGTGTAACATCAACCCTCATATATAAGGACAGCAGGCAGCAAAAGAGTGACT
This sequence comes from Tenodera sinensis, assembly GCA_030765045.1. NCBI lineage: Eukaryota > Metazoa > Arthropoda > Insecta > Mantodea > Mantidae > Tenodera > Tenodera sinensis. The sequence goes on from CM060968.1 coordinate 84,073,858, forward strand.
TAGTAGACTTACAGCTACGGTCATGAGTCGGTCAGTATGTCAGTGAGTGTGAGCCAGCTATGGGTGTGCGTGTCGCCATGAAGGCTACGTCGGTGCGACGAAAGATCAACGAGCGTCGAGTTATTTTGACACCGTAGTTTAGTGTATGAGAGACAGAGAAAATGAAGAAAAACATTGGAAGGAGAGAGCAAGTTTAAGGGAAGAGCAATTGTGAGCTGTGATACCCCGAGGGACTGTAGACTGTGTTAACAACGAGAAGAAAACTGTGTATTTGTGGTAAAATTTTAGAAGACTTGTCATTTGTCACAATAGCTTAAAGTCGAAAACGACTGTTTAACGCAAGCAGGAAAGCAAATTTCATCAATACCCTGCAAACAAAAGTTGCCTAGATAATGAGGTATTGTAGCTCTCCTCTTATTAAATTAAAAGCATTTTAAGTGGAACTGGAATGAAACACTTCATTAAACTAGTGACAAGAGTAGACTAAACACTCAACCTCAATTACGTTAAACGTTCTATAGAAAAGGTTTTACGGACTCTTGTCGTATCCCCAGTAGTTGAGGATACGGTCAAAATCCCTGAAACATATTCTACATCTATGGATATGTAGTCACTTGTTTAGTTTTGCTCATATTGTTTACATTCCTTACTCTTTCCCGGACCGCCACGGCTGATGTTGACCAGGAGAAACACGTTTGTCCACTCTCAATTATTTCAACTTGTTTTGGCGAGCATACATGCTTCACTTGCATTTGTCAATGTGTGTTTACTGTTTAACACAATGCATCTTCCAAAGATGTCCTACAATACATTTACCAAATGTTACAACACAATGCTTTTGTTTTCCTTATGAAATTTATTGGACTTTCTCGGCTTATTTATTATCTTCGGAAAGTTTTTACCACTTCTCGCTTATTTCTTTACGAGACGATAACTAACATTTTGATTTCTTTTGATAAACAATTTCCTATTGATTTGTGTAATTTCAGTTCATATGATGAAAAATAGATTAACAGCAGGCATACTTGTGTGTCATACATAGATGCAATATTATTATTCCACCCTCTATTTTACTCTCTAAGGTTTCCAGTAGATTCCATGTGGCTGTATTACATTTGTCTGTGAGTGATTAAAACATATTCCAAGGGAGAAATTATCAATGAGCGATTTTATAAGTATTCAGCTTGAAACGAAGGAAGGGGGTTAGAAATTATATTTGTAAAGTCAATCCTGCTTTGATTGGTGCGAAGAACTAAGGCTGGCTAGCTCATCATTATGTGACCAGTGAATTTGCCATTTAGAGGGAAATGAATTACCTGAAGGGTTAAAATCCACATTAACCACAATATGTAGACAGGGAAAAGAAGACTAAAATCATAGTTGCAATCGAAAAGAGTTAGTCCTATAACAGATCTCAAAGAAGCTAATTCCGTTAGTAGATAAAAGTATGAAGAAAGAGGCTATTATGTTTATGTATTTCTCAGTTTCAATAACTACATGTCCTATAAGGATTTAGATACCAACATCTAGAAGTAATAATTTATTTATAAGAACCACATTGTTGCACCCAGGTGTATATTTGTGCCTGATTACTAACCATTTCTCAGTTCACTTTTCTATGCAATATGGGGAGAAAATAATGTGATACCCAGTGGTGGAAGGAGGTGTAGAAAATGATAATGAATGTGCCATATTTTTCCTAAATCGATATTAATGTGTAATTTGGCCTTACAATGCTTATTTATTAGTTTCCAGTTACCATTGCCAACTTATACATGACATGGTGTCCTCAAGTCTGCGTCCACTTCTTGAGGTTATATGCACATAGTGTGATGTATGGATTGCAGGGGTAGTACAAAATGTTATCACTTACGAATTGTATCGCTGTACATGTTTAAGTAAAACACAGATGTAAAGCATTGCAGACGGGCACAGAATTCGAAGTCGCAACCTTTTCGTTAGAAATCCACCATTAAACACTCCTGCACAAAGCAGCTACGGGTATGTATGTCAAAACAACTACTTTAAGGTAATCCTGATTGTTTGATTACGATCGACGGGACGTATTTTTATTATTAAAGTGCAGTGCATTATGGAATATTTAATTCGCACACATCATAAAAATTATAATCATACATAAGTATACATATAAGTAATGTACACATACGTTTTCTCTGTTAGATCGATATATCACTCAAGGTTTAATGTTAATATACCAAATGCATTGCCACGTAAGGTGACAGTTATAAGCCGGAACGCTTATAAATAAAATAACTGAAACAGAAGATACGTACAGAGGTACTTTTAGGCGTGGCAATTGGCAATAGATGCGCAGTGGTTTATAATCGAGTTCACTTTTGTATTTTTAAAACGATAGGGGTGTCAGGTTGGTATCTCTCCGACTTCCATGCAGTAAACATCGGGAAGTACAATGCCCGCTGGGATTATCAGCAAGATCTTGTTTATTTCAAGGAAGGGAACAGAGACGTTATCGCCATCAGTTTACATGACGTCACTCGCGCACATCCTTTGCAAGGTGGTTCGCCACATCTAAAAAATACCTCTGAAATTTATTGATGAAACAGGGTACACCGGGATACACCGCTGCATAGTACGGAGGGAATGTCAACGGAAATCAAAGATAAACAGCAACAGCATCAAAGTCTATGTTATACATACTGATATTTTATTGTTTAATAACTTCAGTTTCAAGTACAAATAGAGAGAAACGGCAGGTCTAAGTCTTCAGTACCAAATTACTTGAATTCCACGAAAGTATTTTTTTAGTCGTTTTATGAATCATCGCAACCTATTTTAACAAATACATGCCACTTCACTTAAAGACACAGATCTGAGTACATATATACAAACAACCTTACTGGAATGCCATTAAAATTTACGACACATAACTACAACAAGTGGATGGTGATTTGGAAACACCATTGTTGCAACAAACGGTCTAAACTTTACAAAACCATTCCAACTACAGCAATATTGACATTCTACTTACATAAAAACGTCGAAATAAGCGAGATGAATCCGTCAACTTACCTGAAACAAGAGAGACAAAATTATTAGCCATTAACATAACTGCGAAATTTTAAAACTATTTCTTAGCCTTCTGCTTAGGGCAAAAAGTTTTAGTATAACACTATCCAAAACATTTTCATACTATTTATTAACTATAATATAGTGAATACAAAGATCAGGTAGTTACTCAAAATATTGTTCTTAAGCCACTGTTGCAAGTTTTTAGCCCTATGATAGGAGTCATACTCAGCTTAAAAAATTTTTCCAATAGTGTTCAAAAGACAGATGGGTTGTAAATATAAGACATAACTTTTAGACAGTGCATGGAAGAGTAAATTGACGACACTAAACTGCAAGGAGCACGATTACCGGATGCATCAATTTTGCAGCATTTACACATCAATTCCTCCTTTGCCTGGTCTTAAATAAAAATATTTTGACGAAAGTGAACGTCATATTTCGACCTAGTTAAGTGGTAAAACATCTCCCGAACATTACATCAAGGAGGATAAAAAATCCTGGTCCTTTATCGCAACAAGTCACAGATTAACAAAAAGTAGTACGGGGTCAAAATTGCGAAAAGAAAAAGAAAAAAATTTACTTATGAATGTCAAGAATTTTATTTCGGACTCTGGTTAAGAGCAGCGGCGTGTTACTCTGTTGAACAAAGTAACAGAAGCTGCGACTTGTTTAGGAATCACTACTTTTAAGAAAATTTCAGGCTTAAATTCTGACACATTCCATTCCCAATAAAAACAAATCGAACAAAACGGAAAACGAAGACTTTTGATACAGGCGACGTACTTCATCCAAAATGAGACTCAAATCTGGGACTCGCTGTACACAAAAGTTATTTTGAGAAAGTGGTCCGTGTATGCAAGCGCGCGCGCGCGCGCGGGTGTGTGTGCGGGGGGGGGGGGGGGGGGGGGTGGGCGTGCGCGCGCTCGTGTGTGTGTGTGCGCGCGCGCGTACGCGCGTGTGTTTTAAATATCCAAATTCCGTAAGTTCAGCATCTTCCAGGCTGCGGCACGAAGATTTTCAAGAAACCTTCTCACCCCAAAATATACTTTACATAGAATATTTTACCAAAACATTGAATTTACTCAGAAATACCGCTAACCTTTTGTTAAAATATTGTGCTATGTTTATCACAAATTGTTCACTTATTATGACAAGTGAAATGTAGGTTATCTATAACTGAAAATGTTTTCAGAAGTTCTCTTCATACTGGATGACCTTTACATAGGTGGTTTGGCGTAAGAGAGAGATAAAATTTTTCTACATAAAAAGTAATGTTCCTTAAAACACAATTTATGTCATTTATAGAGTTAACCATGTTCAGGGCATTCCTTGTTACTGGTTAAATTTTTCCAAAACTTTTTTTAAAACTGTAGGTCGTTATTCGTTTTCCTCCACCTGGCCATGCAGAGAGAAAGAAACGTCAAAGCCTCACATAGCAACCGACTCTTAAAAGATTTGACTATCCCTTAAGTTTACTGTATCCTCCTATTCCCATTGTACCTATAAGAAAATATGTAATACAACAATGACTACAAATATTAATCCTGGTTAACTTGGTCATCCTGGTTAACATGAAGTAGATAAAAGAATTAACTTTTATAAAAAAAAGTATAGTGCACTCACATGACTTTCTCTACGCTTGTACTAGCCATTCTTACAAACTCTTATTCCTCGATCTTCTTCGTTATGGGAATGCAGTAGGCTTTGAGTGATAGTCAAATCTTTTAAAGCTTTGAGGTCACGTTCTCTTTGCACGATTAAGATGTAAAAATGAATAACGATCTTCAATTTTACGAAAGTTTAAGTATTCCAAAGCTAAAACAAATAACAAGGAATATTTCCGAAATGGTGCACTCCACAAATAAATGCATTTGGACATAAACTGTGTTTTCATAAGATCTATATTTTTGTACACTAAGATTTTGTCTATCTCTTACATTTTACGAGTTACTCAAAAGTCTTCCAGACTAAACAGGACTACATACGCTATTGCCGGAAGACTCAAAATATATGTTTCATTTGTCATAAAAATATATTTAACATATGGCATTTTAATCAAAATCGTTTGAGCCATTTTCGAGAAAACTAAAATTTTCGAAAAATGTTCTGTGTAAAAGGTGGATTAAAGTGGAGGAATTTTCTTCAGATTCTTCGTGTCGCATCCCTAAAAGATGTTAAATATCAACTTTGCTTTTTAACCCACTTTTCGTTTATGAGTTATGCTGTCCACAGAGTGACAGACACAAGACACGCTCAGGGACCTTCTTCTAAACATGCCTTTTTTGATTTTAGGGGGCCTCAAAATATATTTATTTCCGGTGAAACCTCTACATCGAATTTTTGGACGGAATACAATATTCCCTCTACTTACTATACAAAGTAGAAAAGTAATAGTTTGTTGAAGAAGTGGTAGAGAAAGACATGAGTACTTCTCTCCTCTTTTAGCCCACTTAACCGCATTATATCTGCTATACCGGTTCAATAGTTTCCCGTCAACTTTAATTTAAAAACTCTACGTTACCTTTCCCGTCCTCCGCCCCCCCCCCCCCCCCCTATACTTGCTTAAGCTTCTTATTGTGACAGTTGACAATGTTGCCAATCCCAAACCTGACAGCAGTGTGACACATGACAAAGTCTGGTTACGCTTTCTGCCACTTTATCTCCCTTAGAATTGAATAAGAAAAACGAAATCCTCCTTTTGTACATTAAAACAGTCTACAATATTTCGTCGTGACCTTGCAACTAAGCTGTTCTGTTCCCTCGTAATCTTGACACATGTACTTGATTATCTTTCAGTTCTACTCTCTCTGTCTCACGAACTGTTTCCGACGATATACTCACTCAAATAGCCTTAATTAAAAGCTGTTTCACTTAATGGACAACACCAATGTGACGATTAAACGTCTGTAATTGTCTCTGACGACACTCAAAGTGTCTCAGCACTGTACCCTCTCTCAAAGTAAACTGCTAACAGCTGCCTCGTTCAACACTCGATTCGCTTCTCTCAACGCTGCATTCACTTACATAACTGAGAATGACGCAGCACGGATTTTTCTTGAAATTCACCTTTCCGTAAACTATCCCGCCCCGCGGATTGTTTTATGAACAGTCTGCATCACTCTATTCCGCGGCGTAATTTACAAGCAGTGGCGTGAAGTAGCTAGTCTTAAAGGTCTCTGACGGCGACGGCCTTCCGGAGTCACATGATACTATTTCAAAGTACTCTTATGTCCTAAACTACTCTATTTTCTGCTTTTATGTATTGCTAATCTTTATTCCAAATTCCTTATGTATTCATTATTATCTGCTCGTCATCTACCTCGTCTATTTCAATTTCCTGGAGTACCTATTTTTTATGCTTATGGATTGTCGGCAGTTAGCCTTAACGAACACACCTAAAACAACATTCTGCATTCCTAACAAAATTGCACTGAACAACCGTGTAATTTGCAATGCTGCAGCTTTATTCTCTTTCTGCATAATACACGTCTGGCATAATGTCTAGAAGCTCCCGCTAAGCTTCGGTAAAGCAGGATTAAAATATTTGTGTGAATGTGGAAACTGAGACAGTGCTAGCCTTAACACATACATTTCCTGTGCTTTTAGTGTTCCGTTCCGTGCAGATAAACAAAACACGCTCAGCTCTTGTTTTACGGGTATTTATTGTCTTGCTAGTCAACTCTGGCTTCATAAAAATCCATCTTAATGCTGCATGAAAGCAGGAAGTCCTGAATAAATATGCACTTCCACCTCCTGATGTTTCTGCAAGTACGGAAAAAGGATCGTACTTTTAGGTTCATTAGCATTTGGGCTTTAACGACATGTAGTGGTATATTTACTCGGCTTTTCTTTGGAAGAAAAGAGCAGGTTTAGGTTTGGACGATTATCACAATATATGATAATTAATAACGGTTTAAGATAAGGACGTAGTTTATCTTCATTGTTATTTAAGATTAATATGGATGGTATTCTTAGAAAATTAAAAAGACCAAATACCTTTAGGAATTAAAATAAATAAAAATAATGCATTAAATATGCTACTCTATGCATGACATGATGTCAGTACCAGAGAGGATGAGGTCCAAATAAGTATTTACAAGTTACATAAATTGATACAGGTTTAGCATTTCAATATAACAATAGAAAAGTCAAATATTATGGTATTTATAGCGAAACAAATAAAAAGATCGAAGATAATGCTAAATAATACTGTTAGAACAGATGGAAAAATTTAATTACGTGGGCTGCAATGTGACATTTAAAACAAACAACGAAGAAAAGAATATAGAAGTGAGTAAATTCCAATATATTTGTAGAATTATTGCTCATGCCTTGAAAAGAAACAAATCTAAAATTCTATAAGACAATGGCCGTTCCAGTTTTGCTGTAGGGATCGGAGACATTGACACCTAAAAATACAAATACAAGCGGCATAATTGAAATATCTCCGAGCAGTGAAAGGAAAGACAAGATCATATTAGAAAAGAAGAAGTAAGAAAGAATTAAATATATTTTCGTTAAAAGAAAAGATACAAACAAATAGAGGAAAATGGAAAAGAATGCAAAGAATGTATAACTGTCACATTCCATTACAGTCTTACAAATGTAAACCTTCTGGTTATAGAACAATAGGAAGACCAGTAAAAAGATGGGAAGAAATATAAGGCCGGAACATGAGAATTCTCCTAAAGTATGGAAAGTTTATGGTGGTGGTGATAATTTAATTCTTCTTTTACGCCTCTAAGTATAACGTATTATGTTCTCCGTAGATTAGCAATATAAATGAAGTTTGTATTCCAACCATGTGGAGTAGAGATTGTATTGAAAACAGACTTTTGTTGCCCAGTTGTGTTTCTGTCTGTTCGTGTGACTGTAAACATAACTAAAAGCGCAAATGGGATAAGTCGAAACTTGTATTAAAAGGGTAAAGGGTATATACAAAGGGGGACACCTCGCGCACTGCGACCTCCACAGAAATCTACTGCGGCCAATAGCCACCAGGAGGAAGGGATGAAGTGAAGGAACCGCACAATACCACAGGGTCGCAGCGAGACAAGCCACGGAGACGCGCCAAAGTCCCTAACAAGTGCTGAGACCTCTTCATCTCAGCAGTTACCATGACTCTGGTTCCGGTATCGTACCAGCTTATCCACCCACGAAAGGGCAGCGACACCTAGCGCCGAGAACGCAGTTATAATGCGCAAGCATCCGCGCCATCTGTACGGTACTGTCAACACCACTCGCCTGAAAACACTTGCCTTAAAGATGATAAGAAAATGGAATGATGGAAAGAAAATCGTGGTATGAAGATAACATTCGCCTAAGTAACAAGGGGAAAACAAGTCACAGTGGTCGGTCGCCGGGGATCGAACCCGGGATCTTCCGAATGCGAGTCGCACTGGTTGCCGCGGCGCTACCTCACTCGGTAAACTAGGTGTTAAGTTCAGCTTTTCCACGATGTGACCCAAAGATATTCAGGAAACTTCCCATATCCCAAACTACCCTTTACATGAACAAGTTTGTTACTTTTATCTTTTATTTTCTGTAAGAAGAATGAAGTTTGCATAACTTTGTATACACCGCTAAAGCATAAATACAGAGTAAAGAATGCTACACAAAATTTATGATGTATTGCAACCACCAACGCTTATTCTTCTATCTACTTCATGTTAATAGAGATAACCATTTGTAGAAATGTTGTAATTACATATCTCCTCGTAGGTAACCATGTGAACAGAGTTACGCAATAGTCAAGCCTTTTAAGAGCAGGGGGGAGGGGAGTATAATGACTTGCTGTTTGAAAAACTTCAAACAAATAAAGAGGAATACCACACAAATGGTTAGCTCCAAACAAACTTTGACATAAATTGTGTACTTTACCCACATATGGATTATTTGTGTAGTAGCATTTGCTCTATCTCTTATGCAAAGGTCATTCAGAACAAGAGGACTTGAAAGACTACTCCCAGAGAGTTCAAGATAGACATTTCGTTTCTAATGAGAATATTTTAAACATGGTAATTTATTTAAAATGGCTAGAGCCATTTTAAAAAATAATTAAAATTTTCGAAAAGCGCTCCATTTAAACAGTAGTTTGGATGATGGGATAGACACGCGCGCGCATACGCAAATGTTTAAAATGCTTCTTTTCAAATACAAAATGAGCATTTCTAGCCAAGTCTTGGTATCTAATTTTTGGGCAAGGCAAGGACCATTTCCGAAATGTTTTTTCTATTAAAAATATGTTTTGGTAAAAATCCTGTGGTTTCTGTTATTTATTTATTTGTTTTATTGAAATCTTGACAGTGCATTTTTGGGTGTGGTGCAATACAGAAAGAAAGAATGCTTTACAGTATAATTTCAATGAAAGTACCTGATCGTAATGCTCCCAGCTCCGGCAGGACGAAATTCCGGCACACCGGCGACGCTGATATGATCCTGACAATTGACTGCGTCGTTAAGCAACAAAACAATTTAATTTGTAATGTTTCCAGCCATTTCTGAAGTTCTTCCAGAACCATAATTTGATTTTAATATATAGTGTGACGATTGTATTTTTATAGACCTTTGTTAAGTATAAATTTAACAATTTAGATATTCGGGACATGATTTATTAAAGTCCAGATATGTGATTTCTTGTTTGCATACGTGCAATGAACAATATTATCCGGTTGACGCGTGCTGACAAACGCTTAGCTAATTAGGGTTAATTTTTTGCCACGTTTCCAGACACCTTAATAAACGCAGTGGAACTTGGATAATCCGAAGCTGAAAGACAAGCAAAAATTTATAATTACAGAAGTTCCGTCTAACGTTGACATTTTAGCAATACAGGTACACACATCCATCAGGATTTTTCGATTGTCTCACTCTTTTTCGACTCTTTCCATTTGCACTCGAGGTACTGCTTAATATTTTCTTCTTATTCTTTAGGTAAGTTAGCAGTGTTCGGTGGTATCCCGAATTCTTTTGTGATGGCAGATTTTTTCTCCAAATGCTTTTCAACATAATGGCAGACGGCACGCGGAAAGGTAAAACACCGCGCAGCCCGTTCGAAGGCTTTTTACTCTCCCTGTATAAAGCTTCTAGTCATTGAACAAACACCTAACGGAGGAGTGGCAGTAATCATTCACGCAATGAGAGAACCTCTGTATGACGTCTAAGAGTAATGACCGAGTTGATTATATATTGCCAGTCTTATTTTCATGGAAAGTTTTGCAGGACATTCCTCGAGCTCTCACACAAACCAAACTTTGCACTCATAACAAACTTTGCCAGAGGTTGATGTGTTGTTGTTTATGCCATTAGCAGATAAAAAATGACCTTGTAAGATGGATACTTTGGACTTTCGTGGATTCCTGGTTTATCTATGGAAAGCTTCATTGCTCTTCTGTTGTCGATAAAGGAGGTGCCTGGTCCTGTACTTGTAAGAATGTTTATAACTTTGTATTTTGCAATCCGGGGTGCTGTGTGTACTATCCAGGTTTCTTTCCCTCGATGTCTCACGTATTGCGAGCACAGATAACTGAAATCAAGGCATTAGTAGGTCTGCCTTTGTGGTCTGCAGGTAGCATGTTTATCTCACAAAAGGACCCAAGTTCGAATCTTGGTAAGGGTGATTCCTCCACATGATTCCTCAAATTTTCCATCCCAAAAGATTGTCACGAAGAGGTGCCTTGCATTTCCAAAATGATCGCTCCATGTGGCAGGAAGTAATATAACGTGAACTGGTATCTTTACAATTTAGTTAATTTTAGTTTATTTACGAGCCTTAAACTCCGCAGTGTATTGTTGCATACGGAAACATACACTACTTTTCACTCTAGGCAGTTTAATCCACTGCGAACTCCTACTCTGTCGATATGTTACTTCCCAACACCTCAACACAAATAGAATATCGTATAAACTTTGTGGATTCACAAATAACTGAACATATAGTTTAAGTATCAGTGTAGTATGTACTAGCCGGGTTGTGAAGTGATAACAGCTGCTTAATCAAGTACATGGCAGTAGAGGAATTCCCCATTCTTATCTTGCAGGCTCGTGCACGTTGAGTAAGCAGGATGTTTATATTTTCTTTCAACTGAAGCGACACGGTAGCTGAAATATCAGTTCTTACAATAATGAATAACAAATTACGACAATTACGACTATGTAATTGAGCATTAAAGTGGATGGTGACTTGTTTAAAATAATTCTGCTGCGGGTTTAATTTGATTTTACGTGAAAATTATTTTAAAAGATTTCCCTTAAATCCTTATTAGTTAAAAAACATAAGAAATTGTGTAATGTTATGTGTAATAAAACTTAAAACTTTGCCCCGGTAAATTTCCAGAAGAGTAAACTCAGTTTCAAGTTCATATTAGGACACAAGAAAAATGTGTTTACTTAAAAATCCGAGCCCTGATGATGATGGTGGTGATGATGATGATGATGATGATGATGATGATGATGATGATGATGATGATAAATTAAAGGCGCTCAACTATTTGGGTCATCAGCGCCCTTATAAAATGAATGGTGGTAAAAGCCATAGATAAAGATTAATATAAAGCAAAAGTCTTACGAAAAGCCAGTAGTTTAAGTATATATAAGTGATTATGGAACAACCAGAATTAAAACAAATGTGCAAAATGTAAACTCGCACTAGCAGCATGTGACGGACCGAGAAAAGTTTACCACAGGAAAGATGAACGGGTAACTGTGCGTAAAATTGCAGTGGCCTATACGTAATCGAACCAATATCATCTCCTCACGAGATAGACAAGAGGATCCTAGGTATGTATGGGGCGCTTCAAAAAATCTCATATCCGTCCTCTACAAGTCGGATCACTGCTAATGCTTCATGATTCATAAAAAACTATCAGTTGAGTATTTTGTCTCCTCCCGGTCCATCAGTTCACACACAAGATCACTTCACTCCTGCCAGACTTTCCGAGAAATGCGACGTTCGACCAAGTCCTTTTAACCTAGGTTGTACAGGAGAAGAAACTACGTGGAACAAATTGAAGTGCATCGTCTGTAATCTGGTGGGTAATATGGTAGAAGAAACGGCAGGAATAGGCACTTGAAAAAAAGGAATGTATTGCACATTTTAATACATACTTCTACTTGCCTGTATTTTGAAAAGCAAATCTATCATTGTCTTTATCGTCGTCATTTATGCACAAAGAATAATAATGAGATTACCGAGTGGAATGCATACTTTTCTTCAAATGATAATCGTGATTTCTTGTTGCTGTATTCATGCTAAGAGAAACGAATTTCACAGCCAACACAGTGACCGGTTTTGAAAATATTTACCTTTAATGTAATCTTATGTGTATAACAAAGTGTATACATTTGTAATTAGCCCTGTTATACTCGTACATACAAGAAGTAAGAAGTCTAGGGTTTTACAACAATAGCTTTTGGAAGAACGAGTAGAGAAAGTCATGTTAATGCTATACATTCAATTTTTAAGTATGAAATGTTATCCATCTGAGTGCACTGGCTTCCATGCATGCTGTCCCCGCCCCGCAGCTTCGGTAGGCATTCTACTGGTCTTCACGGGTGGAGTGTGTACTACCTGGTAAAGTGTGCAAGCGTATTGACCTTGGTTGTCAGAGCACTGTGATCGCTCCTTATCTTGTTTGTTCGAAGAGCGAAATAATAGTAACTTGACGTGTAGTCATGATAAAACACAAATAGATGAACTTTCGCGCCTGCCGATGTATGAGACGTTACTCTCCTGAAAATACGATTGTACACACTGTCTCGCCTTGTTTGTGTGATAAGCTCGCATAAACAGCTGGGCTGCTTCATATTCTTTTGGATACGCCGCATGGCTTTGCCAAGTAGCACACAAACTTAAACATGTCGCTGGGCTTTTAAAAATGATGGATCTAGAAAGTTCTATGTGGTAATGCAAAAACCGACAAGTTTGTCATGTTCACCTAAATATACAGTGGTTCTGAAGCTGTTTCTTGCGCACGGTCCACAGTTCATTAGGCACTCTGTAGTAACAAATGCACCTTAAGAGAGGGCAGGTCCATTCCATTTGTTCCACGATTGCATTAAAATAGCAGCTGGAAAGTAATGTAGGTACATCAACATCGACAGAGCAGCAAGCAAGCCTTATAACAGCGTTACTGCCTCACAGCTTAGGACGGGTGGTGTAGGATAGTTATCTACTTCGGGTCGTATGTATGTGACGGGCGAGATTGGGCGGATATTACAAGGAGAAGTCATTATTCCAACGTCGTCATTTGGTATTTTCACACAGCGTGTGCTATTAACTCTTTCATCCTGTAACAAAGGATATAAGCGAGGGTGAATGGAATTGGCAGGCGAATGGGATTACACGTTTTCTCCTAGAGATAACACACACGAGAAATAAGGTTCTGCTACCCTCTGGGAAAATGTATGTTTTAGCGAAAATATTCATCCTACACTTGTAGTACAGAAAAATGGACAATTCGTAGTATGAAGAGGTACAGAAAGCAAATTTAGTAAGCTGCAAGGATATAATAATTATTTAACGAGGTCTTCGTACCTTTCCCTTCTTTCCCTCTCTTTATCCACTCCAATGACAGCAGTATTCACGCTACTGGCTGGACATAGTTATGACTACAGGCCGGAGGGATGTGCGCTCGCGTGCGATAAAGGTTAGCTGTAAGCAGAGTATGAATGACATCAGAAGTACAGCACGCCATCAAATGTGCAAATGGCTGCCACTAGAAGCAAGAATCGAAAACAACGTAACGAATCAAAAATACAAAACATTTTTTTATAATTTTTGTATATCGACATTCAGAGTGCCAAATAAATTCTGCTCTTCCCAAACTGAATCAAAATATTTAATATTGGAAATAGAAGATGCAATAGGTTTTAGCAGAGCTATGACTACGTATAAGTGAGTTCAGTGCGACGATCACCCCAAGTACAGTGCCCCTCGCGGAAGTTGGTCGTAGTCACTTGGCGCGCTGAAGAGCGAAGAGCTGTTGCATTTGGAGCGCTCTTGCCACAGTAGTGTCTGTTGACATAACTGACATAGACGTTGATGCTGTTGCTCTTTACCTTTGATATCGGTGGACATTCCCTCCATACGTATACAGTGGTGAAGAAGCCTCTCTGTATTCTGGTGTTCCCGCCGAAGCAAATCTGGTGTCAGAGTACGGCAAGCAGCGAGTATGCGTCTGCGGAGAACCGCAATCTTTCTTGATCTGTTGCGAGACTTGTGCTTCTAGATGTCCGCATAAAAAGGAATCTACGGGTGTAAGGCCCAGCGAACGAGGTGGCCAGGATGTAAGCCCGGCGCGGCTCTGTGGAGAGCCAAGATGGACGAAAGCCTGCACCATTAAATCATAATGTGCTGGCGCATCATGCAGCTGTAGCCAGTATAAGGTGGTAACGTCAGCGGGATCCCTCTAAAAGCACGCCGTCCATTAGTTAATTCTGAAGGAGGTTGAATAAACCCTCTCCATTGTGATCGCTGTGCAAGAAAGCTGGTCCAATAAGACGATCATCTTCCACCGGTTCTGAATATAATCCCCTGTAACCATCGAGGATTGCTATCAACCCAGTAATACATGCCATGCCGGTTTACATTGTCTGTATTGGTAAAGGTACATTCGTCTGACAGGAAAGCTCTGTTGATGAATTCCGGGTGTTGTTGAAGACAGCGCATCACTGTACAACATTATTTAGTACCAATTTGAAAATCATTTTCTGTTAATCCTGTACCAAATGAAGTTTTTATGGGCACAAATTCTGTTCTAGGATTATTCGATGAGTAGAAGTTTTGTAGAGTGCTAACTCGACTACGACTTATCTGATGTTAATGTGTGGGTGTTCGCAAAACAGAGCTAGAACATCTTCCTGACCGCAACAACCGGTCCAATCCTTGGTGCACGAATGGTCATAGTCTTACAACAGTGCGCCGGAAGACATGACGTGAAGGCAAACGACGTCGGGAAAGCCATTGTTGATAGTTTTCGTGCAGCAGAAAAGTTTCTTTCAGTCTCGCCAACTATTTGCACCAGTCGCTACGTATTCGTTTTATTGCACATTTTTGGCAATGACACCCTCGTACTAGAGGATCACGGTTTTATACCCGAAAGAAGGATTCTGAAACATATTCGTCCAGACTGGTAATGTTTCTCGAAGCGCCTAAAAATAGAGACATAATTAGTATAGTAGTATGTATTGCGGCCACAAAAACCTCCCGTGGAGCGGGATTGTAAGTTGGAATCTCTTCGTCAAAATTGCTTTCTGTCAAACATTTGGAGCCAACTAGCTTCCTGTCGTATATATAAATGGTTTATTATTTCACTAACTGTCGCACAAATATTGTGTAAATAATGATTTAATGCATTTTTATCTTAATTCGTATGAATTTAGCCCCAAATTTAATGTAAAAAGTCATGTGAGGTTAACTTCTAAGGCAAAGATGATAACGTCGCAGCGTGTTCGCTCAACTTGTCACGCTGGGCACGTTCCGATGAAGGGGAAGGTAGGGGAGCTATCGGCTGACATTATTGAAAGTGAAGAGGTAGTTGACAAATTCACGGAAGAGGTATAAGAATAGCTAGAGGGTGGCAATTTTAGTTATAATTTATGAGAAGGAAATCATTAATTTCGTGTGAGCACATGAAACTAAACACATACGACTGCTGGTAGATTAGTGTGGCAAGTTTTGGAATTGATCCAACATACGAAGAAGGCACTAGATTACGGAATATTATGAAGAATTGTAGAGGTCATAGACGAGAAACATTGTTGATGTCATGGTCATATACGATGATGCTCGAGGAAAGAATACCGGCGAGATAAGGAAGTAAACGTTGAAAAACAAAAGGAATGCTGGCTGGATGAGTACAAAGGAACACGCTGAGATAAGGGCTATGTGGGGGGGAAACAAAACAAAATCACAAGGAATTCTGGCTGCAGCAGACAATTTTACGTTGAAGGATTCAAATTTATCATGAAATAACTTTAATAAAGGGAAGTTATTGCCATTATCACTGTAAGTTTTATCACTGTTTTCTCACAAACGTATTTTCAGCATTTTCCCATGCCCGAAATGCTTCACAGTATGCAATTTTATTACATATTTGTGTCAGCAGTTTAGCACAAGCTATCAAAAGCACATGAAGAAAATGACCATACAATTTTAAGAAATGAAGTAACTTTTGAAAAATAAGAAGATTTAAAGGTTACAAAGAGGAATCATCTTCCTACCACAATTGGGGGTTAATATGAAGAATCGGATGTAACAGATATTTTTGGAAATTTATTTACAGTAAAATCTAAATTTTTAAGTGAATGTTTTTAAAAAATGCTTGTTACATAGCGTTCTGATTAGAACAATGCGTATGAGGTGACAATGGCTTGACAATTAGATGAATAAGTGTCATTTCAGTGAAACATATTTTCTTTTGTTTCTATTTAAGCTCTTCCCGTTCATACTACCAAGGTGGAAATTCGAATTTCCTGCATTCAGTGATGGCAATCTAACCTGCTTGCGTGCAGTGCGTATTTTACTACATATATACTATGAACTATATTAATTTCTCCATTTTTTTATATACAATGTATTTATTATTATAGACATGGAGCATAATCATATTTTATAGACGAATTTTAGCATTTAAATGTTAGCTAGGCTTTTTACTACCGTTATATTTGTTAATACTTACAATTTAATTCATGCAACTGCGTAAAGTATTTATTTTTAAGCTCAAAACTTAGGCGTGGCTAGTTTATCACCAATTCGCCACTAATGTGACCTGACTTTGCTAAATGAACCATTCAAAATTTCGAATAACTGCGCCTTCTAAATCATTTGTGTTGCTAATGGCATATGGCAGAATAAAATAGACCATAGCAAATAGAAGAAGAAATAGAAACAGAAAGCAGAGGTGAGCAACAGCGGATGCATGAATCCGTGTGATTCGTGAACCTTTCACCGTGTAACTATGCAACACAACGGTACACACACCCTTCCTTAGTTGATTTCAGAAGTCCACAGGTCACTTCCAGTCGTTTCGTGACCAATCACTGAAGAAATTAGTCTCTGTCAGCATCGTCTATCTCATTTGTAACACGTTATTAACCTACATGATTTTCTACGAGCCAAGATTTAACGTCTTTATTGCAGATAACATACCCTATACAGCGAAAAAAGTAATAGGTGTTTGTCGATCTACTTTTTATACATGTATATATCTTCTGTCGTCACCGTCACCGTCATTATCATTAGCATCATCATTATCATCATCAAAATTATTGTTATTGTTATTAGTTCTTTGTTATGATTACAGATTTACAGCGTGCCAAAGTTCTAGAAAGTTTACAATCTAAAAATATAAACCACACCATGCGACAACTCAACCAACAAATCAAGTTATGAAATACTTATTTCAAATGTATGAAACTGAGTTTACTTCACATAGCTTCCATGATTTCAGGAATCTTGAGAATATTTAAATGTCTGTTAACTCTTTTACTGTAGACGTAGTCAATATAAGAGTTAATTTGCAATGTGAACTCATAGATCTACAAACAGATCTTTTTTTTTATCTGATTACTCTCCCCTTATGTAGGACTTACACTCCCTAGGACTTACAAGACAGTGTCTAGGGTCAGACGCCTTAAATTTACAATTTAAGTCAACCTTTTTTGCAACAGTAAAGTTTTCAGAAATATTCACCTATTCTTAAATTGATTACAAATATCTTCTGAAACGTTGCATTTTGCTCTAAACTCTTGTGGATTCTCTAATAAACTCTGCTTATTTTCTCAAGAGTGTAAGTAAAGTATGTTTCACTTAAATGACACCGTTCCTGCCTAGATATTTATCGCAATTAGCGTGAACTGGAGCGGAAAAAATAACCTGTTATATGGATATGCTATACAACCGTTACAAGATAATGAAATGTGACATATCAGCTTTTCCTCCAAGAAGACCTTGCAGTGGAGTGATAAAACTAAGTGCACAAAAAGCAAAGCGGCGTTTCCTACCGCGGTTTCCTACATAGACCATCCACGGAAATTAGCATTTCCTTGTTCTGATATAGCTGAAACAAAACTGTAATTCTGGGATTTACAAAAGCCCGGGACACTAATAAAAGAGCAGCCAAATAAAACAAGGAGAATCCTTTGTGTATAACACAGAATCATGGCAGACACAATGGTACATTGCGATATAACGATGTTAAGTGATTTTTACTGGACTAGGGAAAAGTTTGAAAAGACCAGACGCAGTCGAGGATTACTAAACACGCTTAACACACGTGTGTTTCATACATTTTGGGGGGTAATTAGTAATTTAATATAGCGTATGAATGAAATGTAACATTCGTCTTCCATGGTGTCTTGATGCTTGAGTTTAATTAGCATCTATTAACCATAGCATCTTTCGTATCTCTTTGAATTTTTCAGGCCTGAAAGAAGTACAGCCTATTTTCCATTTTTGTTCGATTTCAAAACTAACACACTCGTTCAAGTTAGCCACCACAATTACTATTGATTTGAACACGGCCTACTCTGTTTATCTCTTCTATCACAATTACAACGAAATTTGAACTTATTTATATTACATACGTTATAATTTAAAAGAATAAAATACTGGAAAATTTGACAATACTTATTTAGGTTGTCAAAATCAAGAAGCAGGTTTGGTTATGTTTTATAAGTGAATTAATCAAAATATTAAGTGTAAGAGTGCGAAGAACTAGCGACCTAGGTCTTCAAAAGACGTAATATAGGAGGGTGGGTTAAGTTGGTAGACGTGAATGCGGGATAATTCATTTACCTGCAATGTCAACAAAACCGGAAAAGAAATGAAATCGTACTGTCTTCTAAAAAAGTTAATGGCGGCTGATAGCTGACAACTAGTATTCTGTTTCCTGTTTTACAAACTCTCACATACGGTAATCTGGGATCGAACCCGGGCCGCGCATCATAGGCTGTATTTTAATCAACACTTAACATATATAATCACGTCACCACTTTAAGGAGGGAAGTTTGAACTTTTGCGTTGCATATCTGACTTTAATGTCATTTAGTTAATCGTTTACACTGTTTTTAGACAAAAATGGCTCCTTTACGAAATGGTTGTGATGGTGTGTGCTTGAATTTGTGCGAATATACAGTGCCGTTCGCCGGTCATTTAGATGGTGATTTAGACATCCCACATCTCCCCCTATCGTCAATCCGAAAGTGATACGAACAATTTGGTGACAGAGGTTGTATCTGTCATCAAGCCAAATGTAAATAAAGAAATGGAATATAAATAAATGGAAAATTATCGGAAGAATTTATAATTAATAAAGGTGCCAGCCAAGGATGTATCTTCTCGCCAAGTCTTTTTAATATAAATAAATGAATAAATAAATAAGCAAATTTGTATATTTATGACTTACAAAATGCCATAGATAAATTAAATACAATATGTGGGGAATACAATTTAAAAATCTCATTAGAAAAGACAAAGGTAATCGCTTTCAGAGCAAAGCATCCAGTTAGAAGTAAAATAATAAGAAATACCGTTTTAGAACAAGTGAGCCATTTTAAACACCTACCATATTGCTTACGATTATCATAAGGATGTGAATATTAAAACACAACGCTTCTAGACTATATGTGACACAACTTCTAACAACTTCAAGAAGAAAACAATGAAAGAAACGGAAATAAAATTACATAAGACAACAGTTGTACTCCTCTATACGGATATGAAGTATGGACCCTGAAAAAAAAAATGATATTAATAGAACACACTCAGCGGAAATGAAGTTTCTCGGAAGAGTAAAGGGATGTACAAGATTGGATATATATATACAGAAATGATGATGTAAGGAATCAATTAAACCTCCTTCCAGTTATAAATGAAAATACAGGAATACAGAATTCATTGCTAGAACCATCTACGAAGAATGAACAAGGAATGACTTCCGAAACAGGTATTGGACTATAAACCACAACGGAGAAGAGATGTTGGTCGACCAAGAGAAGTCATGAAGAAGTAAATTAAGAAACGATTGATAGAGTCCGTGTGTGTGTGCGTCTGTGAACAACATAACTCAAAAAAACGAAAGGTCGGTTAAAAACCAAAGTTGGTATTTAAGTTTAATATCTTTTAAGAATGTGACACGAAGATTTTGAAGAAAATTCCTCCACCCTAAGCTACCCTTTGCATGGAAAATTTTTTGAAAATTTTAACTTTCTCAAAAATGACTCCAACGATTTTGATTAAAATGCCATATGCTAAAGATATTTTTATTGCAAATGAAACGTATATTTTTAATTTTCTAGCTATAGTCCATGTAGTCCTGTTTGCTGTGGATGACTTTTGCATAACTGGTGAGCCGTAAAAGATAAACCAAATCTTACTACGCAAAAAATATAGATCTCGTTAAAACACACAATTTATATCAAATTATCTTTTTTGTGAAGTGACCCATTTCGGAGTTATTTGTCAGAATTTTGTAATACTCAAATGTTTAGAGCTTTTGGCCATACAAAGAGAACGGAATTTCGAAGTCATCTCGTAGCAGTAAGATAATTTATATAAATGTTTATCTCGATTAACATAAACTAAAGCGCGTTCCACCCTTAGAAGACAGTACACGTTAAATGGAGCGCAGTGTTGCAACATGTACTAGTTGCGAATCTTTCTCCGCGAGCGACTCGAGGTGGCCAGAGTCCTGTACTTAGTCCTTCAATTGCTGCTTGACGAGACGGGCACCTTTAACTTTGGTATCCCTCCACGCCTTTGTTACTGTATGACCTAAATTTACAAATGACTCGTCTGTATAAACAATTGATTTCCCCTGGTCCCTAAACCTTTTTACGTATTTTAGATATTTATGTCGCCATCTGATGGTATCGTCTCTTTCTATTAATATGCACTTCTTACCCCATCTTTCATATTCGGACCCCAAATTATGTAAGAACCGACTAAGAGTGGCCCCTGAGAAATTTGGTAGGGTCTCATCACTGTTGACCCGTGACAAAATTATATTCAGCGTGGGTGGAATATTTGCAAACAGTAAAGAATAAACAATTCGCCGCACTCCACATTGCACTATTCAATCATATTGCGTTAACCTAGCGTTTTGTGTAGTCCCACCCTTTTTGCTTTCTTTTTCGATGGCGTTCTTAGAGGTCATTTCATTACTTCTTTTTTAATCCTATACACTACTGCTTCTGAACACCCGATAGCCTTAGCTGTTTCTTTTATCGCTTTACACGCATTTTGCTTCAAAAATAATATAACACATTCATAATTATTTGGCGTTCCTTACTTCTTAATTTACCAACATATCCTCTCTTCCTAGCTTCCCCCTCCATAACTACAAATATTTACAAAAATATTAAACAAATAACGCAATAACAGCTCACAGTTACACACACGGCTTCTTTCGAACTAATGTTAGTGCTGCTCCTTATACTATCTTCTGTGTCAGGCCTGGCGCTGAATAGATGAATACCTTTTGTTTGCCTTACTGGATAAAAGAAAGAGGTTACTGCCTTTTGGTTTATTTTAAAAACTTTCTGCAACCTTCCTCAACATTTGCTCTCGCTGGTTCCCTGATGTAAACTCAATAACAAAAAAGTTTTACGCTGCGTAACTTTTGCAGGGCACAGATATAAAATTTTCCGAAAACATTTAATTAAAAAAATTATAACACTTCACTGGGTAAAAATAGAGAATTCAAAGTAGGCAGGTAGTAGCACTATGGTCTACTCTACCTAAGTAAAAAATATAGATGCATTCTAGCAGTGAATTTGTTAGTTAGCGCGTGATGAGTATAGAAACAGCAAATATCGGACTTCTATTGAAGAAAACGCTTTCTGAAGAAATTTGGGCCTATAGAAATGTATAATAACTCTGAAAAGGATATAACCTGATAGAGAAAAAAATGCTGCATAGGATAATGTGTTCAAACCTGAAATTTATAACAAATGAATATTTATACCATGCTATTAGTAATCTGGCAACAGCGCGAGGGTAGAAAAGGACGCGGCAACTTGTATGCGCTAGATAGAGACAGAGATGTCCCATTTAACTCCATACTGTCTTCTAAGAGTGAAACGCTATATAGATACCGGAATAAGTGTTTGTAAGAATTGTTTGTGCAAGGCTAGAGAAAGTCATGTGAGTGCAACACATCATATTTGTTTTCTGTCAAGAATGTGTTCAAAGATTTTGATTAAAGTAGCAGGAGTTTGAAAGAGATGACGACAGATACCATGCATTTAATTTTCTACTGCAGCCGTGAAAGAGAACCAACAATGTGTTTACTCTTTAAGAACTGATACAGATGGAGAATATATATACATGGTGTGATCTTGCACGATTTGTTAACGAATAAAATATAGTGATATTTTCCCTTGACTTAACTTATATCGGAATTTCATGTCGTGATGCTAGAATGCTTTTCAATGTCAAAGCTATGGAAGACCTACAAGAACATTCCTCAATATCTCCGTATAATCAATGGGTTGCCTAGGATTTGTATCTGAAAGTTCCTCAGAATTGTAATTTTCCTGCTGACTACATCTGCCAGCAGCACAGTTGATCACGAAAAACCTTTATTGCAACGCAATTAAGTTGAACGTGAGTACGAATAAATTAGTCACCCTAAACACAAGATGGTGAACTTTTGTGCAACGAAGTCAATTGCATACAAAAACGACACATAAAAACTAGCTTATTCACCGTAAACTCAGGCCAGCACTTGAGATACGATAGAGTGGATCTCAAAGTGTATACAAACTTTCCAAGATGGAGAACTTTATACTGCAGTCACTTATAAATATATTTTAAACAAATAATCATGTTTATCAGTGTTTATCAGCGGATAGGCTTTGCTCCTGGCTCTCGTATATCACAATATCTTTAGTCAAACTCTAAATGTGATTAAAATATGTTTTACAAAATGTGTTATCCTTCATTTGAAAATCCGAATGTCAAAAGACAAGTGCACTTTCAGAAGGACATGGCAAAAACTTAAGCTCTTGTGATTTTATTTCTGTATTTCTTAAACCTCCAGAAGGTTCACTGATACAAAATTTGAAGTTTCATATTACAACATGCGTTTTGCATATAATTTATCGTTAAGGTGTTCCTAAAAAATGAAAAGTTTTATTTTCTGATATGTAAAGTTCATTTTTTCCTTTATTTAGTTCACGGGCAGATGGCAATAGAGTGCCATCCAGTCCATCTGCTTTTATCATATATCATAATCAAGGGCCGGAGGGATGTGCGCTCGCATGCGATACAAACTGCTCCACAGCAATTCTTGAAACCGAAATTATAATGTGAATATATGTAATTGATAATAGAAAGAAACAAAAGGAGATTCTAATCGATAGTTAAGGGGAAGACGTAATAAAGCTGAATAGATTAAAGTCTCAAGAATGGAAGCCTAGGCAGATTTAAATGAGTGATAAAGTTACAATTGTTGTACGTACAAAGCTCTAACGATTCCGCGGGCTGATTCGTATCTTACCATGACGTGCTCTAAAGTTGACCAATGCAAATTGCTTCCTTCATGTCGCCTACGCATAAACAAATTCAACACAACACACACTCGTCTTGAATCGAGCCGAGAGTACACGTGCAATTTGGGATTTGTACGTAAGTTGGCGCGTATATATAATTCGGCGGTTGCTAAAGGGTGACAAAGTTAGTGTTATAACGTTGTAGTTGAAGTTAAAAAGTTACATTCTATTTAATATCGTCGGCAGTTCTCTACAAATCTGGAAATTTTCAAATAAAGTTAAATGTTGGTTAATTCTTCGTTTGGTTCCATTCCTACCACAAGTCACGCATACCCTGTAGATTAGGACCTCTTGCTAGAGCTAGTCCGGACACCAAACACAGGATAAGAGATCCTGGCGACGAGATCTTATAGATCCTAAAGGCGATGTCTTCGACTTAGAGGAACATTTGCGTCATTATTTTTAATTAATTACATTAAATTCATACTCCCATCATACTTCCAGACTCTAGAGAGGATGAGTAATAATCCTAGTGGAAGAAAAGTTCCCACCATCCCAGCCGGGAATCGAACCCAGGTCCCCTGGTACAACAGACAGGTGTTTCTACCGACTGAGCTACGGGGCTAGCCTAATGATATCTGTTTCTCAGTGTTGGAGCTCATCTTCCAGGCTGTAAAGCTATGAAGTGCTGGGTCTCTGCTGCACTTGTAAAATATTTATTTACAATTTGCAATTTTTATTCAGGCCGAGTGTTCTTGTGCACCTGGGTAGTTGTCATAACTCTTTCTTAGATCTTCGTGTAAGGAACACTTCAAGTCCCCCGTCTAGGCGTCATGGTGTAAAAATTGAGGTGTCTCCAAGGTGACAGATTGCCATGCGAGATTTTTATATGCTAAGGTATTTTCTTTTTTTGTGCCGCAAGGTTTTGCTTTATTTCTAACCTAGGACGTTATCAGGTAACGTTGGGGATATCTGCTGTGTCTTTACGTCTGAAGATTGGAGGAAGTTCCATCAGCAGCTTTGAGTAGAGGGATGTTGTGCGGTGTCGTGGATGATATACCTACATGTGAATATCGATTGCTGGAACCAATTGCCAATTTCCTGGCATGTCGTGACGGACAAGGACAGGAGACGCTGTCAGTGTTTCAAAAGATCCCCCTTCCTGCAGGAAAACGAAACGCGCTTCCTTGTCAAAGCAGACAGGAAGAGCTGCTTTCCTTGCTCGGTTACACCCCCCCCCCCCCTCCATGTGAAGTACCATTTCATTAGTTTCAGAGGAAATGGCGTGTTGGTAGCCGGAAACTGCCAAGATTCCTAAACACCACATGCATTGCATATACCCACATTGTGCTATGCATTGTCACCACCGGCAACACGATTAGGGCATACTTAGGGACGGCTCCGGGGGTAATGCCTCCGTGCCATGGCACTACCTTAATAAAGCGAAAAAATACATATTTTAAATTATCTATATACTCCACGATTACATCCAGAATACGAGCATTAATCTTATTACTCTTAAAAGCGCAATAAAATGACTTTGACAATGGAAAACCATAGAAGCTGAAGGAAGCGATAGCGAGTTAGAAGTTTGCAACCTTATTTTAACTATTGCATGGATCTGTTCCACTTCATATCTGGCTCGGATTTACAGTCTTCTGGACGTCAAGTCTGGGTACCAGCGGGGTTTCGAGGGGAAGGGAAATAGCTCATATTCGTGCCAGTTAGTAACTGTCACGGCTACTGTCGGCAGCACATACCAATTATATGTAAAAACTTAGCAAGATGTGCTATATTGCGAAATGAGAAATAACCCACCAATTACTACTACTTGCAATTATATGAGTGATTGTTTTCTATAAAGTTGGCTGCATTACCAGTAATACCGTGCATTTGAAATAGAGGTGTGCTTGGATGTAGGAACAGTAAACACGTGGAACCTTGCTGTGTTAGACAGCACAGTTATCCGAGTTAAACTTGACTCCCAGTATCAGCAAGTCATCCTAAAAGCATAACCGTCAAGTAGACACAAACAGATATGTGCTAAATATAATTGCATACGATCCTACGGAAAGTTGCAATTAGCATTACGTGGGCACGATGAGTCAGAGGACCCGAATAACAAAGGCATATTCCAAGAATTAATCCAGTTCAGTATAGTAGTACCTAGTCGTCGTAGTAGTAGAAGTAATCGTCATAGTAGTAGTCGTAGTCGTCGTGCACTATAAAACGTACTATTTTGGGGAACTATTCTGGCACTACCAGCGCACTCATGCTTCAGTCGCCACGGTCATACTAAATCCCCGATGTTAAGCAAAACGCCTTTTCACTCGACAGTAATAAACACAAACATTATGTAGAATACAGATATATGCATGATTTGTGTAGACTATGAAAAAGCCTTCGACAGTCCTCATAGAAAAAAATTATGGATTATAATGAAGCAACATTTAATAAAATATGTCTCATACGTACGTTCGTTCGTTTTCTCGTTACGTTTCAATCACTAATAACGCCTGGGAACATAGCTCACCCGCAGCATAGCTACGACAGAGTAGTTGCCAAACTTTGTTTTAGGGGGAAATTCCCAGCTCCAAATCGACTGAAGCACTTTTGACATGCTCGATTCGTTACTGCATCTTCCCCGCAGACAACACAAATTTTCTATTGACATTGTAAGATGGTTTTGCCCTTGCCATAGATGACAGAAATACTCCTTTTTGTTTTCCATAGTTTGTAAACACAAGTTCAGGGTTTTCAGGCGCTTTAGATGGAACTTCCGAGCAAAACGAACGAGGGTTATATTGGTTTATATGTTGAGAATGAAGTTCTAATGGGAATTACATAAATGAAAGGAAAGAATATAACAGCAACAACAAAACAAAGCAGTAAAACAAGGGTATCCACTTTCACCGGCTCATTTTAATATATATTCCTATATTGGTGAAATGGCAAATGGATTTAAAAGAGCTTTTTATAATTAAAAACGAACAAAATATAGTTTTAGATACGCTTCTTTTTGCAAATGGCCAAGTTTATAATATATTGCTGAAAATAACAATCAGCAGGCATTATTTCAATTAAATAAAATAATTAAAAATTTTAATTTAAATATTTCAGTTATAAAATCAGACGTTTAAATATTTAGAAGAGCAGACAAAGTTAGAGCAAAATTTGTCATGGGAGGAAAAATAATAGAGCAAATAATTCGTTTTATTTGGCTTAGCTGTAATATTGTTTACATGAGGAATGATAATACCCAGAATAAAATCAATAGTTTCACTTATGTAAGCGACGTGATCAATGGATCTAGACAATGGGCATCCGTTAGGTTGAAATGTAACCATATTCTATATTCCAATGTCCGCAATTTGGTACGGGTTCAACATTTCTCTCTCAAAGTGGGAAGTATTGTGACGGAAACATTTTGACAAATAGTGATGTTTGTTATTGTTGCGTGAAAACAGACCTATATAATTTTGTACTATTCTGAATTCAATTAACCATGAAAGGTGAACCTTGCAGTTATGTTGGTAAATTTGTTGCCTTTGTGTTTTCAACTAATGGAAATGTTTTATTGTACAAAGTTTCGTAAAAGGACAGTCACAAAAAATAGTATTTTATCAATTAACTCATGTTAACATCAAAGCTAAAATATGCTCTCGCTTCAAAGAGAGGCAAATCATTAGTAGATGCGTCAAAGAACTTGCAGCAATATGTTGTGGTGATGCACATCACTAATAGTATAATTTTTATGCTTTTTTTACCAAGAGGGATGGTTCAGGCGGTAGTGTTTGTAGCATACATTCGAGAGGTCGCGGTTTCGATTCCCATGGCCGGCCGGCCTTCCTGACACATGGGTTACCTATATCAGGGGTTCCTCGGCTCACTAGGGAAGTATACTTGCATCCCTCCGAATTTCCCGTCTGTTTTCGACGTAGGTGTGGCGTTGTGGTTGCCTGAGCTGTTAGGGGGGAATGAGCGATGTCGAAAACAGTGCGACTGGCGGCTGCTTGGCGAACCCTGATGTCGATATAAAGAATCTCCAGGTATCTTAGCTAATATTAGAACTAAATATTACTTGTTAAATTTTTTAAAATTTATGATCTTTTTTTTAAACTTGTCAGGTCCTTTTATTAGTGTTTTTTATTTCTTTTGCTTACTTATTTTGATTGTTATAACTAAGCATCTGAGTTCTAGTCATTACTCACAGATGACTGTGGAGTCTATAAATTATACTTCTTCGTCTCTATAACACACACCTCCTACACACACGCGCGCACAAACACACACACACACACACACACACACACACAAAGAAGTATATTATTCTAAGCCCACTGTTGTCCATATAGGTATTGTATAATATTGTAGTCACTCCGATATTTAACTTCAATAATTTTGTGCAATTTTATGCATTTTCCTTAGGTTTCCTTGACACTGTTACCACACCACCTATCTTTCGAAATATGAGGTAGAAGTGAAACAATCCGTCAGAGTGAAAGAGCTGAGAGGGTGAATAAATAAGAAAAAACCCAATACACTACTAAAATTAAAGGCACCGTTAACTAGATAATCACGTTCAAAGGCGAGAGTGTGGCAACGTGGAACAACCTGTTGGCTGAGTAATGTACTTCTACCAGCGATTCAATCAGCTACTCTAACACTCTATAAAACCATTTAAGAAACGTTGGTCATGAATTGAATTTGCGCCTAATGAATTCCACAGTCACGTCTAACCATTATTTACGTGCTAGCTTTAGAAACAAAGAAATTGCCATACTTTTAATCACTAACATTTATCAGTAGTAACAACATGGAATAACATTGCGATTAATTTGAACTAAAAGTTTAGAGAAATATTCAATATCTGTAGACAAGCTTCACACCCTTCACGGCTTTGACAAAAAAAAAATTGCATTCGATTATGTAAACATTCCACGCGATCTACTCCTGTATTGGAAGAAAGTAAACAAAACTGATGCGATCTTGGCAGTTCTAACATAATTAATAAGGCAACAGATTGTGACATTTTTAAATTTAATTTACACAAAAACCATTGATTTTATTGAAATACACTCAAAGAAAAGGTGGTTTATTCAATTTTCTATACAAATTAAGAATCTTTAGTCAACAATTTTTTATCTAAAGTTTTTATTTTTACTAGAAAAACTGAACGTTTTAGCTTTTTTGTGTTAGACTTTCTTGTTATTTACAATAAGAGAAATTAGCTGTTGAAGTTTGACGGATTATTTCATTTCCATCCTGTACATTAGGTATATATTCCATATTTTCCTCTTGTGTATGTAAATACATATTACACATGTATCCAAAATTGTTAAGGTACTCTATTACAATGTTACCAACAGATTTATTCATTTTCTTTCAATTAATCCCGTTGTTATATTTTCTTCAGACAGTTTTAAATAGTATATTACTAACACTGCATTTGATTTACGCATTTTTATTTGCATGTGCTTGCCGAAATCGTCTGCAAGTAAAGAGTATGTGAAGATAGGCACCGATATGGAAATTGCCAAGAGGTGGTAGTAATATCGTTAAAGTTAACACGCGCGTATGCAAATGAGGCGCCAGCAGGATAATTGGGAATGCGCCGCTACGAACCACTGATTTGATTGATTGTATCCATGGAAACATCGTGTGATTTTAACCTTGCACAGTAGGTCCTGTAAATCTAATCTGCCCTACACGTGTGATTTTCAGAGCTAATCTCAAAAACAAATTAACCGTTTTTAATTAGTTTTTTACCGTTGGAAAGTCCTGTTGATAACGATTCATATGAGTTATAAGCACTTGTGTTATATAAGAGGGCTGTCCAGGGAACCTGCGCACTACCGAAATACTAAAAACAAATAAATAAATAAATAAATAAATAAATAAATAAAATACAAACACACACACATTCACAGTCCTTGATGTGTATAGTCATAAAAACTTTTTCTTTCCCTGATTACCCTCTCCTTATGTAGGATTTACAAGCCAGTGTCTAGGGTCAGATGCCTGTCGGGGAGCAGACGAACCTCTGGACCAGTAGTTGTAGTGTTTAACGCCCGCTTTTACTACTACGGCACCGCAGGCGGTGACACTGATGATACATGGAATGAAGATGGAGCACCGGTGGAATGAGATGGCGGGGGAAACCGGAGCACCCGGAGAAAACCCGCCATCTGGACCAGACAGAGTGAAGATCTGGAATCGAGTGGTCAGCCA
The DNA here is from genome assembly GCA_030765045.1 of Tenodera sinensis. Classification (NCBI taxonomy): domain Eukaryota; kingdom Metazoa; phylum Arthropoda; class Insecta; order Mantodea; family Mantidae; genus Tenodera; species Tenodera sinensis. Next base: position 84,103,633 of record CM060968.1, read on the forward strand.
AACACCAGGTATGATAGTGAGGAAGAGGATGATATGAAATGCAGGCGAAATGGATTATTGGAAAGGTGATAATGGAGCAGTTGGTGCAGTGAATGGCAGCGGAAACAGGGGAACCCGGAGAAAACCCGCCCAGATGCCGCTTCGTCCACCACGAATACCACATGCACGTTCCAGGGATTGAATCCGGGCCACCTAGGTGATAGGCGAACGGTCTAACTGCTCGTCCACGGCGTCGCCTTTCCATTCATCCATTTCGCCTGCATTTCATATCATCCTCTTCCTCAATCTGATATCTGTTCACCCGCTTCCAGATCTTCATTCTGTCCTGTTCATAGGTTCGTGTGTTCCCCAAAAAGGCATCTGACCCTGGGCAGTGGTTTTTAAGTCCTAGGGAGCGTCAGAACTCCATAAGGGGAGGGTAAGCAGATAAAGAAAAATATACTACTGCTGGCTTCCATTTAATACGGATATTTCACTCTTAACCCCCTCACTGATAGTATAATATATAAAACTCTGTATTACTATAGGTTTGGACAGATGGCATATTTTGCAAAAATTTAAATTTTTATTTGTGCAGTTTTGCGGCATTGATTTATTTTGTAGCTTAAACCTTGTTCCACATAGACTGCATTTATATTGTAAAAGCACGAACATATTCGCATCAATATCATCAGTAACTATAAAGGTGCAGTTGGAATGCTTCTAGACTACAAAAACAAGTTTAACATTTCAGAAGTGGTTTGGAATAAACCGTAACCCTTCTGAAGTACAGCCTTGTTGTGACACACAGCTACTCAACAGTAAGAGCAAAACTACTGATGTATATTATTGAAAGAAAGATGGAAACGTCATAACACCGACACCTTTTGGAAACCAGGAACCAACTCCTTGGGCTAAATATAGAACTGGACCTCTGGAAGCATTCCTGAGATTCTAAACGGCGCCGTTCTATGCTTTCCTCAGGCGTTGCACCTTCTACTTCGATATATAAATACACAGTGTGTTAATATAGTTTAAGATAAACTATTCTTCCTGCTCCAATTATTGTTCCCAGTGTCTACGCCTGTCATTAGGTTCTTCCTGACATCATTCGACTCACGTCAACTTCATTTTGCGTAATTTTCATCTGTTTTTATGATGTCCTTAACACTAGAATGAATGCCCGAGAAATCGTTTTGACTACCTTGCGAACATGTTTTAAAACGTGTGACTTAATTATTGTTAGTTTGGAGTAAACGGAGGGTACTGATCACATTCAAGTTGTTCTTGCACCAGAAATTTTGTGATTTATCCAAAATGCCCAATGGAGTCAATTTGACTCTTATTTCCTTCTGTGAACTGACTTTTTTGTTTCTGTTCTTGAAATACAAGAAAAGATATAATATTGTGCACAAAATAGGCATTTTCAGTCGTTAAATTGCATCTTACAGGTACTATTCAAATAGAAAGAGAAATCCCACGGCAACAGTAAAAAATGTTAGTACTGGCTACCAGAGTGAATTATGCGAGTCATACACATGAGTGACACACAGATGATTAGTATGTTGGCAAGAGGAACGAGCTGTGTTCTTCTTGCAAACACACACAGTCAGAGTTGCCAAATAAATCACAGCTTCGCAAGGTGCTGCATTCACACACATCAGTAAACAAAGTGTCAACGAGGAGATAAATTCGTCTGTTCTGTTTGGCAACATTGTATACAGCAGCAAAACTGCAAACATGAACAAATAAGTTTCCCTGAGTCCACTTCTAATCAATGAACTGTCTAGGGGTCCACATGAGTTATTTATTTCGGGTCTACATCTTACAACACAAAGAAAAACAAATGTTGAGCTTATATTTTCTCTACTATGCACATAGTACGAGATAGAAAAGGTATTCCATTCCACTCAAAAAGTGGATATCAAGATTTCACTGGGAGACATATTTTGACATAATTCTGCCCCCCCCCCCCAAAATAAAGTTTTGGGAAAAGGCTTGTCCGTAAGTCAATGAATAGCATAATTCCAAAATGAAAAGAAAAACTTGGTATTTAAGTTCAGTTCCCTTCAAAATTCAACATGGGTGTTTTGAAGTAAGTCTCTCATTCCCACTGCCCAGTCACTGCGTCCCCACCTCTGCCCACTACAGGCGTCATTGGTGGGGTGCAGTACTGGGGGGTAGGACGTGGTCAGAGCCCCGAGCCCTCCCGGTCAGTTGTCCAGCCTTCGCGACCTGGGGCCGCTACTTCTCCATCAAGTAGCTCCTCAATTGGTCCCCCCGTAATCTAACGAGGCTGAGTGCACCCCGTACCAGACCTCCCAGTGGGGAAAAAAATCCCTATTCTGGTATCGGGGATCGAACCCGGGTCCTCCGCACCAGGGGCACCAATATAGTTAAGATAAGGCAAATAGAACAGATCGCTGAAGCTACATGAAAATTAAATCTACAGAATACATTCTTTCATATTGCGATACGTAGCAGTAGAATTGGTACAAACGATGTCATAAGGTGTTTATCCAAACAGAAAAAGAAAGAAAAAAATTACATAACAGAGACAAGGAAGGCTAAGTTTATTAATGCAGGATCCCGAAGAAGGCCATGGAGTCTACAATGGCCGAAAGCTCGATGTTCATATATCTGACAGGATTGATCACCCGTGAAGCCTTTATTAATAACGCTCGCCGTGAAAGCTTCAAATCTTATACAAGGCTAAGTTATGTTATGGCTATAGGATGTTGAGTCATTTAAAACAGGCTTTGTCAGTGAAGAAATTCAACAATGCAAGTTGCACCTGTAGTAAGTAGAAGTATTGTATTCCACTCAAAATTCAATATCAAAATTTCAACAAGTTTTGAAAACCTTGAATAAAAGGAGCTGATGAGCTGCATTCATATGCCTTTCTCTACTCACTCTTGAACAAACTATGGTCATAAATTATTTTATCTACTTCACGTTAAAGCAGAAAGATTTGTAGACTTTCATATCTTACTTATAGATACAAAGGAAATAAGAAAATCCAATCAATATTTTAAGGGCTAGTCGCTATGCTATGCTATGCTATGCTTGGCTTTGAAATTCCGTTGTCTTTAGATACTAAAAATCGAAAAAGTATGAATATTTGGAAATTCAAAGCAACAACAAGGAATATCTCAGAAGCGATTCGATCATGAAACAAATTATATACGGAGCACAATTTGCATGCTTTAACGGGATCTAAATTTTTTGTGAAGTAAGATTTTGTCTATCTCTTCCGGTTTAGCATTTACACAAAGGTCATTCATAATGAAAAGGACTTCAGAGGCTATTCTCATAAAATTCAAGGCATACAGCCTAAGACAAATTAAACGAACAATCATCACAGAGGGAGTTTGATTCGGAAAACATCGGAAGCATTCGCTGACACTACGCTCACAATACACGATTTAATTCCACCCCACGTTCATTCCAAAGCCACACGATAAATTGGAAGATGCTTTATAGTTCGGTTGTATGCATGTTAGCCGAGCCGTGAAATGCCTTCCTCAATTGTTGAAGTAACCTGAGTTCGAATCCTTTGAGTATAATGATTTTTTATAATTTAAATTTTAATTCGTTAGTTATATGACAATGCCCCATATTTTCCAGATGTCTTAGTTTTACTGTCACTGTTGCCAGCGGCTTCCAGTTTCTCAATGCTTATGACAAACACTTTATTTTGGCAAATATTTAAATAAAAAAATAAACCACAATGACTAATACCAATAATAACATAAAATTGAATGCATCCGCAAGCAGTTAGCACTTGTTTTAACAGTACAATATTTCTTGGGATGTGTTCCAGCGCGAATTTAAGCATGACGTATTTTTTAAAATTTTATTTTATTTGTTTATTTAGGTGCTTGTCTATTTATCTATATTTATTTCTCTCTATTTCTCTTACTGTTTCGCTCACTCTCTTTCTGTCTCACTCTTCCTTGTCCTCTCTCCTGCTCTCTCTCTTTTCTCCCTCTTTCTCCTTTTCTCTCTCTCTCTTCTTTTTCTTCCTTGCTCTCCTTCCTTCCTTTTCCCCTCCAATGCTTCGGTTAAACGCATTTCAGTGTATCGTATTACTCTATGCTATAATTATTTCTGCATGTCCTCGTGGTTTCGCAGAATGGTGTTGAAGTAGTCAATGACGACATTGTTTGGAATTAAATACCCGGGAAATCCGCAAGGTCGACTACAACTTTGTTGAGTCCTGTAAACACACAAGGGGGCAAAAAAAGAAAGGTTACGACAGTTGCCATCTGCCAGTACAGGGAAGTTTACTCACATTAGTTTTCCTGTTCTCTAAGTCTATATGCTCTTCAAAATATTCCAAGGTAAAGATCGAAACTGCATACTCTTCAAGAATACAGAGTACCGTAGGCCTCTGGTGGGAAAGGGGAAGAAAAAAAAAAGACCATCCAAGGGGAAAAGGGGAACAGTAGCACATGACCCTCACGATGATGTTAATAATAGATGTACTATGTACATTACATTCCTTTCATGAGAATGTGGCTGCAAGAAGTGTGTTTGACATTACAACTCCAGCGTTTTCTGAGAAAAATTACGGCTAGAGTTTCAACATACATCAACAAGACTTCTTAGAAAAACGTAAGCTCCTGTGCTAGCAATGCTGGGCGTTATTCCATTATATTACGAATTATAAGCATTTACTCTAGTGTTCTTCCTTAAATAAGTTTCAATACTAAATCACACAATGATAAATCGCTGGCACTATTTGTTTATTAGCTAGCCATGGTGGCTATTAGGGGAATATGTCTGCTGAAAACGGTCAATAATACAGGCACCTTAAGAGCGATTCTATAAACATTGTAGTAACTTATTTCATTAAAATTATTTTTTAAAAAATACATTATACTCAATTATGTTATCAATTAAAGTATTCATTAAAGCAGCGTTTCCCAACCTTTTTATCACAAATACCCCACCATATTGGCAGCAGTGTGAACAAAGCGGTCCCTCACTGTTGATGACGCAATAATGGCATTTCGCGGGTTTTAAGACCTCCGTTAGTGAGTACAAGGACTTTTTTTAAATTTAGTATTTTGCCTCAGGCTTCAAAGAAAGGAACCAAGGAAGCTATAAATGTCCGCTCTATAGATTTATATTAGCTGTTCTGATTGTAATGAACATGGAGATGTAAACAGTGGTACACGTGTCGGCTCTTTAAGAAAACTGAACTAGAGTTAATAACTGCTCTGTGATTATTACTATTTACTTGTGGTAAACAGAAGAACAGTTAATCTGCTACATCCTGAGATCACAATTCCAGAGTTATAATTATTATAACATAGAAGACAAGCAACCCCCTTATGGGTGGTGACCCACTGTTTGAGAAACACTGCATTAAAGTGTAAACATTTACTCGTCAACATTTAGACTCAAAATGCAACATTTATAAACTATGTTCAAGATAAATTTTTGTTAAATTGCTAGACACTAAAGATTTTTCTTTCTTTCTCCCAAAGCATGTTTAGCGTTCCAGGTTTGTCCGCCCTGCAATGTTTAATTCAATTGTTTACTACTACGTAGAATTGTTTCAGGGTGGAATGACGCTGTTTAAAAGTTACCCCAGTGTTCTGTACAACAAAGGTCCTCTCACCTACGGGAGAAAATTTCCCCAAACGTGCAACAGAATTCCTTGTAGCGAGATTCCCTAGAGAACGTGAAGGAAAACGAATTTTGCTGAAGTTTTCCGTGAGCTAGACGATTCGGTGTGAGGCTTTACTAAGTTTTCTTCCCCAAAGTTAATAAGCGAATTAACCTCGTGGATTTTGTTCCGTGTAGTTTAAGAAAACTAGGAAAGAAAACTATCAAAGACTGAGAAGTTGGAGAAGATTATTTTTCCTGGAATAGAGCAAAACTTATGTGCAAGATGACATTGATATAAGGGTAGAGGTTCTGCTCTTGTGTAGGGTACCAGGAAATTACGAGAAACAAACAATTTTGCAGTGAATTACAAGATTCCTCCTCGCTTCGTTCGATTCCCCTTACTCTACTATCATGAATTTGCTGTCCATTTCCTTTTATCTGTTTCACCTCCTATGTTTCGTGGTTCTGGGACTGCGGTTGATGCGTATAAGCCCCCTCCTTTCCTGGGAATGCTTCGTTTACACAGGACCTGTCATAGTCCATTCATCAGTGAACAGCACAGTGGCAGAGGCCCTGGCCTACACCTAGAATCCCAGGTTACGGGGGACTAAGCCATGGGTAGCCAACATGATTGATGGTACGTTGAAAACGTTAGGGGCCCGGTGTTGCTATCTGGTCGTCTTTCGGGACTTTCCTTGATTCCAGAGGTCGCGGCGTAAGCTGAAGGACTACAGTTTGTTCACCAGCTCGTGCTCCCTGGCAGGAATGCAGCCAGTCAGTACGTCAGTAAACAATTCCAGGTAAACGAGATATAATTCTGCTTCTAAACGCGTTTACGAGAACGTTGCCAACCTTGGAATGTGCACTCACGCCAGATTAAAGTAAAGAACCCGCTTAAAATATCACAATTTAAATGTTATTTTCAGTTTATGCAGCATATTTAGGTTATAAAATGTAAATGATGTTTTCAACTACTCCATCGTTTTCCCACCGATCATTTTCTGCATTTTCTATATTTTTCAAAAACACTACCAGTCTATTTCGGTCTTAATTTCGGTTGAGCGTTATATCGTGCAGTTCCTGTAAGAATGTCACCTTTTACATTTATTAGTATTCATTTTACCTTGGCCCAGGCTAGTTTTATGGTATCGACATATATGTATGGGGGTAGTAAACGACGGTGTAGCTCAATAATAATATAACAATAATATTATAACAATTGAAGAAGAATTTGATCTAACAACTTCTCATTCCCTCCTGCAGGATCAAAGAATGAAGCATTACCATTTCGTTGTTTCAATCACCCCCAAATATCTGTTTTATGCATACAACTGTCAGACAACCACAATATCATAGCAGACTTCACAGCACTCCTGGATTTCACAGCGTGTTTAATTATACAACACCGCAAGGTGTGGCACGCCTGTGATTGGACGTTGTGCTTAGCCACCCGCTATTACATTTTGTGTCAGGCATAGTAAGAAATTTTGCGGTGTACGAGATTAACTGGGGCTGCAGAATCGCTTATGAAAAGGATTACATTATTCAGTAAAAAAACTGTTATATATAAAAGGAAATAAACAGCTGGAGACCCTTTATGGCCTAAAAGGAACTGAGAGCTGACAAGGATTTATTCCCGATGTGATAAACGTTTTGCAGATTTCCCCTTGGAAAGTTGGTTTCGAACAATTCTGTAGATGACGTCTATTTCTGATCTGCATGTGTGACCATGATTTAAAATTCCTGTGAACGCATATCCATACTGTATAATTCAGTGAGGCTAGTACCAATCGCGTTCAGTTCTCTCCCAGCCTTGCCAACAAAGTTATGTCAGGTGGAAGTGACACGCTTTCCAGTTACAATACATTGTTCAAAATAATTTAAACCTATTCCACTGTAGCTAAGGTTTGTATCAGTATGCTCATGTTCTACCAACTGGCTAGCTTTAAGTGATTGATAAACCATCACTCCAGGGGTTAGATGTCCACCTTATATCCAAATCGAATCCATATTTTTAATTTTTGATTAGCTCTTTCAACACTCCCCTTACTGTCAGTGTCACGAATGATCTTCCAGTTTCCTTAAAAAACTGCACATCGATTTCTTTTCTTTGGCGTTTACATAGTTCCCACCTCCTTCAGTTCTTCGTTGGAAGCATAACTCTGATATTTATTTACGTCCTTAACTATAACGCTGAAACTAAATACTTGAAAATAGTAATAATGATTGTTCTTTCACAGTAGCCGTCTGTAGTACAAGGCTTGAAAAGTTAAAATCAAACTGCAAAATTCAGAACAACTGACGGAGACCTCAAGATCGGTGGCTCAATTCCCGGCTATGTCACTGAATTTTTCGGTCTGATTCTACCTTACCATATTCAACAGATTTTTTTATTCTTTCTTTTCTTTCTTTCATTTTTTTTTTTTTATTTAGTTTCTCTAGTATGTATCGTAAGTAAGGGAACTATTGTTATCATCATCATCATCATCATCATCATCATCATCATCATATGTCGGTCTGGGTGGCTCAGTTGGTTAGACGCTGGCCTACTGTTCCCAAGGTCGCGGGTTCAAATCCGGCCCAGGCCGATGGATTTTAAGTGTGCTTAAAAGCGACAGCTCCATGTCAGTAGATTTACTGGCATGTAAAAGAACTCCTGCGGGACAAAATTCCGGCACACCGACGACGCTGATGTGATCCTGGCAATTGACAGCGTCGTTAAAGAACAAAATATTTATTTATTTATCATCATCATCAACTCTACATGTTTTAGGAGAGTTCTGCTGTTCCAGCTTCATATTCCTTCCCATCTTTTACTGGTCTTCCCGTTGGTCTGTAACCAGAAGGTTTATGTTTGTAAGATTGTAACGGAACGCGAGGGTTATCCGTTCTTTGCAAATGTTATTTCCATTTTTCTCTGTTTACTTGTATGCTTAGTTGTATTTGTATTGTATTCGAACCAAAAGTCGGTGTCTAGATTTCACAGGAAATATATGTTTTGAGGCCCCTTGAACAAAAAAAATATTTAGCAGAGGTCTGTGTGTGTGTTTGTGTGCGTGTGTGTGGGTGGGTGTGTGGGTGTCAAGCATAACTCAAAAACGAAAAGTCGGTTAAAAACCAAAGTTGGTATTTAAGTTTAACATCTTTCAAGGATGCGACACGAAGATTTAATAAAATGCCTCCACCCTAAACTACCCATTACATGGAAAATTTTGATTTTCTGAAAATGGCTCTGACGATTTTGATTAAAATACTACTTGTTTAAGATATTTTTATGGAAAACAAAATGTACATTTTCAATTTTCTGGCTATGACCTATGTAGTCCTGTTTACTCTTGATGGCTTTTGCATATCTGGTAAACCGTAAGAGATATATCAAATCTTACTATACAAAAATGTAGATCTCCTTAAAACACAATTTATATCCAAATACATTTTTCTAGAGTGAATCATTTCGTATACATTCCTTGTTATTTGTGTGCGTTTTAGAATACTTAAACTTTCGTCAAATGAAAGATCGTTATTCATTTTTATATCTTAGCCGTGCAAACTAAACGTAATCTCAAAACTTTAAAAGATTTGACTATCGCTCAAAGCCTACTGTATTCCCATATTCCTCTTGCATCTACAAGGAAATAAGCAATAAGGTAATTTCTGCAAATATTTATCTCAACTAACACGAAAAAGATACAAGAATAAGAGTTTGTAAGAATGGTTAGTACATGAGTAGAGAAAGGCATGCGAGTGCAACACATCAAATTTTTTTCTTTAAGTTTATGTAGTGCTTACACTTAAGTTTCAGTGAGTGTGACCAAGTGGTACGGGGTGGGATCGTTAAATATCGAGTTTGTAACAGTTGTGAGTGAATGGATCAAGTGATTGAATGCGCGCGTAGCAGTGACATTTAACGATTTCCGTGAGATTGGAGATTCGATACCAAGTTGCTTTGGTGATGGCTAAAATGTTATTTTGATGAAACCTTTTTCAAGTTGTAAACAGTTTCAAAATAACTGTTAATACCATGTGCTGAATTAAAACAGTACTGTTTAGAAAGCTCATGTTTGTGAGAGGAACTCAAGTTTTAGCCCATGTTGTTGAGGAATGGACTGAAAAGCCGTTAGGGCGTCCTCCATGAACAAGTGTGCTTTTGTTTCTCTTTCCAGTTTTCCTCAGTTCTTGAGTTATAACTGGCAAATGCCAACAAGTCTGGAATGCTTCCTTCCCAAATTTCCTTTCCCAGTTTTAATTATCCTCAGTGGCCACTTTGTGGTGCAGCACAGCAAGCGTTGAGCATTATATTAAAACCAATTAGAGGTTGGTGAAATTCTCGTTGTGCTAAACAGTTGCTTTGATGCTCGAAACAGATTCATAACTTTCAACTATGAACAGTTAGTTCGAAAGCTCTTCTGCAATGACAGCGCAATAATCCCAGTAGCTGGAATAACTAAGTCTATTTCATTACACGTGTAATTCTATAACTGCATGCTTATTCTCAATAGCTGCTGCTAGCTTACGGAATGAAATATTAAGTGCGTTTATATTCTGAAATGGATTTAAATGTATGTGGTGTGTCCTGGATGCTTTTAAATGAAACTTTGGGATTTTATTAATTTTTTAAGCAGTTTCCACGCACATTTAACTGACAGTTACAAAAAACTTATGACACTATGATGAATAGGACTCTGAATTTTACAACGTGTCCAAGCGAGGTGTTCTAGACCTCGGAGCAATAAGATCAATCGCTGTACGAAAGGAGTTAAGTCTTTCTATATGTGTGTGAACAAAATTTTTTAACAAAAGGAAAAGACATTTGTAAGCTCTTAGCCTAGCAATAGTACGGGGTGTCTACAAATTACTGCACGAATTCATAAGGCTGTATTTTAAAAAATTTGACGTGTTGCACTCGCATGACTTTCTCTACTCTTGCACTAACAACTCTTACAAACTATTATTCCTATATCTTCTTCGTGTTAGACAAACATTTGTACAAATTATATTGCTTATTTACTTGTAGGTCCAAGGGGAATATTAGAATACAGTAGGCTTTGTGCGATAATCAAATCTTTTAAAGCTTTGAGATCGCGTTCTCTTTGCACACTTAACATACAAAAAGGTGAACAACGATGTGCCATTTCACCAAACTGTTGTTTTCCGAAACTGACACAACTAACAAGGAATATCTCAGAAATGGTTCACTCTACAAAAAAGTTTGAGGCATAAATTGTGTATTTTAGCAAGTTCTACATTTCTTGTATAGTAAGATTTTGTCTATCTCTTACGGTTTACGAGTTATTCAAAAGTCATCCACAGTAAACAGAACTACATTAGCTATAGCCAAAAAATTAAAAATATACATTTCATTTGTCATACAAATATCTTAAACATGACATTTTAATCAAAATCGTTAGAGCCATTTTCAAGAAAATCAAAAGTTTCGAAATATGTTCCATGTAAGGGGTAGTTTAGAGTGGGGCTATTTCCAACATCTTCGTGTCGCATCCTTGAAAGACATTAAACTTAAATACCAACTTTGGTTTTTAAACTACTTTTCGTTTTTGAGTTATGCTGTCCACAGACTGACACACACACAGACTGAAACACACACACACGCGCGGACCTTTTCCTAAAAATGCTTTTTTTCTTTATTCAAAACATTTCCGGTGAAATCTCGCCTAGCGAAGCGGGCAGGTGACGCCTTGTAAATTTACAAGTCTATTTGGATTTACCGGCTTTTGGTAGCATTTCTCTTCGAAATACGTGGAAGCAACAAACAGTGCAATATTTTCATGTGGGTTTTCGCCGTTTTGAATGCAATTGATTATAAATGGAGGTCACATTTCCTCTTTGTGTGTCACTACTTTTGTATTGAGATCAACATAGATATTTCTGTCACACTTTACAGGAAGAGCTGTTTTACACAAACATGCTAAATTTAGGGCAACACGCATTGAAGCATGAAAAGGAATTGAAAGCGGATGTTTTACGACAGCGAAGTGAATAGTAAACAAGACTGTGTGGGTATTCGTGAACGATATCCCTGACATTCAGTTCAGAGACCACTAATTGAACTCGACACAGAGTGCGGAATGAAAGATAACTTCATTCATCTTTCATGTTATCTCGGATACTGTTTAAATCTCTGTGTTACTGTTGACAACATAATCAACATCAAAGCCAGCTTTTTCCAACATATTTCAGAGAGGAACAATTTCCATTTCATATAATTCACACGAGTTTCATTCCTCCTACACGCAGTTCAACAACTTTACTCCCAAAGATAAAAGCTAACCTCAAACTCCACACTTCTTTGGATGGTATAATAATAACAATAACAATAATAACAACAATAACAACAACGACGACGACAACGACGACAACGACGACGACAACGAGAAGAAGAAGAAGAAGAAGAAGAAGAAGAAGAAGAAGAAGAAGAACAAGAACAAGAACAAGAACAAGAACAAGAACAAGAAGAACTTTTCTGCACGTCAGGACTACACAAGAATGCCTCTTCCGGATTCAAAATTTTCTAACCATCGTTTCTTTGGTCTCAATTATTTTTATTCCAGGGGGGTCCTCTCTGGTGACATTCTGCATTTATTTGTGTAATTTGTAATCTTTCCTTCGAACTAATTTTATTTTAAAGATTTTATCCTTATATTTGGCAGCTTGCATCTTCTTTTCGTGTTTATGGGTGCATGAATAAACTTCCGGTTGTTTTCATACTTACGAAACTTAACGAAGCTGAGTGAAGACATGCATTTATCTACTTGATTGTGCTGCATTAGTCTTCATACACACAGGCGCTGAATAAGTTATTGTAAACTGCAGTATACCTAGACATATCCCAATATAGTTCTGTCACAACTATAAACATCGGGAGCACAACAATAACACTTCCCAAACATTTTCACACCATATAGTGGATACAAAGAACAGATAGTTACACAAAATGTCCTCTTTTGGAGACCACACAGGACCTCAAACGGCTTGACCAAACATCTGTAGCACTACGTATGACATTTATGTCAAAATTCTGCACAGTTCCTTCAAATCTCGTTTTAGAGCTTCATAGTTGGTAATCCAGCGGATTCAGATCTGGACAACCCGATGGTCAATCTGGGTGCGCTAGGAACTTGGGAACATTGCCCTAAAGCCACTGTTGCATGTGTTTAGCCTTATGAGCTGGTGCAGTCTAATGGTATGAACCTTATGATAAATATATAACACTGGGTTTTTCAACATGACGAAGTGCACAGACGTGGACGGGGTCTCTAATGTTTCCCGTTCAACCGTCCCAACCGCCGAAGCCCATCTACATCCCCATAGCACCCGGAGGTTCGTCGAAGGGTGTAGCTCGAAGTACCGAGCCAACACCACGAAGAGACCTCTACCGCCCAACCGCAATAAGCCGCAAACCATCGCCTGGTCCTAAAACCATGAAACAGGTGCCAATAAAGGAAACGATGGGTACAAGATACGTGGGACAGAAAAGTCCTGGTAAAAGCGGGATCATTCCAACGTTTCTACTGACCAGGGAAAGCACGAAATACCAAGGCCCAAAGTGGGCGGTCACCGGCAATCGAACCCGGAATCTGTCGAATTCGAGCCTCACATTTTATCACGCGACCATCTCGCTCGGTATATTACGATGCATGATAGCAATAGAGTGAAAACGCCTTTGCAAATTAAACTGTGAGCCAAAGCATTAGTTATTGTAATGTCATAAGATAAACTACGAAATAAGAGATAATGTTCTAATAAGAGGCGCCGTTGCATACTGCCAACGACGTGCTGCTATCTGTTGGTAAGAGTTGTAACATGCTTTTCTTTGGATGGCACATTGTTTGTGTGGTGCCAGAAACAAATAGTTGCAAGATGAGAAAACTGATGCATAAGTTGAAAAATGTATTGCCATATTTTTTTAAGCTGTGCAGCTCAACGAAGATGAATTCTAAGTACAATAATTAAACTACTTGTTGGTGATATAGGGCACATAACTAACCACGAAATTTCAGTGTACGCTGTATGCAAATAACAGACACCACGTGGTCCCTAATAAGAGATGATGCAGCTGATAAATGTTTATTTTGCACTGCATTATATTGTGAGCACACCTGAAGGGAAAATTGCGCACGATATGTGGCATGCATTCAAAGGGCACATAAACAATGCAGTGGTGAAGAAGAGCCTTTGTCATTCCTTTTTGTTCTAGGAATGGTTCCTAAGCCGTGTTGTAAATGCTTTTGAACAATGCCTTTGTTCTTTCCCTACACACTCATCCATTAGTGCAGTTTCTGTGTTTATCAATATGTTCAAGTAAGAAACCCCTTTTGAAAATTTTTGTTTTTCTTACCTTTCATTTCAAACGGATCTGTGTAAATGACAGATAGTTATCAGTCGTTCACGGTTTAAATCTGAAAATAGATACTTTTAGAAATGCAAAATGCCATACAGATATAAAAATCTGACGTGTTGCACTCACATAACTTTATCTACCCTTGTACTAACCATTCTTACAAATTCTTATTCATCTTCTTCGTGTTAGAGATCAACACTTGTACAAATTATCTTATTGCTTATTTCCTTGTAGGTGCAAGGAGAATGTTGGGACACAGTAGACTTTGAGCGATAGTCAAATCTTTTAAAACGTTCAAATTCCTTTCTCTTAGCACGGCTAACATAAAAAATGAATAACGATGCTCCATTTGACAAGTATAATGTTCTCTAAAATTCGCAAAATAAGGAATATCTCCGAAATAGTCCACTTTACAAAAAAACAATACTCAGACAGAAATTGTGAGTTTCAGCAAGACTACATTTTCTGTATAGTAAGATTTGGTCTATCTCTTACGGTTTACCAGTTATGCAAAAGTCATTCAGAGTAAATACGACTATATGGTCTATATCCAGAAAATTCAAGATATACATTTCATTTGCCATAAAAATGTCTCAAACATATGGAATTTTAATCAAAATAGAGTCATTTTCAAGAAAATCAAAATTTACGAAAAATTTTCCATGTAAAGGGTAGTTTATGGAGGAGGAATTTTCTTTAAAATCTTCGTGTCGTATGCGTGAAATACATTAAAGTTAAACACCAACTTTGGTTTTTAACCGAGTTATGCTGCCGACAGACTGACACACGACATATGCACATACACACACACACACACGAACCTTTTTCTAAAATTGCCCTTTTTTTTTAATTCATGGGGCCTCAAAAAATATATTTCCGGTGAAATCTCGACATCGAATTTTTGAGTGGAATACAATACTACTCTACTATACTGTACATAGTAGAGAAAGTAAAAATATATTTGCACTGGTAGATCTGATAGCCAAATTTGAAAAAAAGGTACTCTTATTTGGGTGCTTTACCTTATATATTATAAAGTGAATCCAAATCCACACGGTAAGCCTATAAAGAGAGAAGTAAAACATTGGCATTAAAGGCAAATACCAGAAAGCTTCGAAAATTACCGGAGTACCATAAGAGGATATACAGAAAGATCAACCTCTTATTAGATATCCCGGATATATACTCATTAGTGTCTACAAAAACACAAGCAGAGGATTGATTACACACTTGAAAATAAGCAATTGCACAGTAGCTTCTTTCAATTATGCAGAAGATTACGTAATCTTTAGTGCTTCCGGCGCTCTCGGAACGTAAGTTTACTTGGAAGTTCAAGGACAGTTTACTACTGCAGACTCACGGACTTTCCGCTTTCCTTCTAAAGCAATCTCTTTGTAGCAAATTCAGTGTTTACTTCACACACATTTCGTTGCAGAGATACTTCAAATATTAACACATCATTATTCATTACAGGGTGCTGCGATGCGATTGTCAATCGCTTGAAGTATGTCATTCCCATCGTGTTCCAAACACATGGGAGGGGGGGGGGGGGGGGAATCTTAGTATGCTTGAAAGTATACATGCTATTCAATGCCCTTTTGTGACATTTTGCGAAAAATACGAATTAAACAACCCATTTATTAAAGCATTAGCCCTCTATTTTATTGAGTGTCGTAAAAATTCCTAGCGTCCGGATTTAATGTTTTGCTTGTGCTTTACATTCATTATAAATTTTGTTTAATACCAATTCATAATTTTAAATAACTCTCCATTATATAACAAGGTCTCATGTGATCGAATATTTATGTTAGTGCACCCATACTTGTAAATTTGCACTATTTACAATTTCAATTGTGTGTTGATTAATCTTCGTTGAGATTTCTATCTGCGTTAATGGCAGAATTCATTGGGGAAGTTAAATTTGTTACGTATTCTGCCTGTCTGACACACACACATCCACAACACAACACAACACAACACAACACAACACAACACAACACAACACACAAGGATTTTAAAAGTGAAATTAATTTAGGAGCGAGATTAAAAGATGTCAGTAAACATGGTCGATACTAAAGCCTTTGAAATGTAATGTCATATTCCGCTGACTGTAGCCTGCTAAATAGTAAGAACTAATGTGTTGTCTTCTGCGTAATCTCCTGCACAGAATCCTTCTGCTCCTGCGATGACAAGGAATATCTCTGAAATGGTTCACTCTACAAAACAATGCATTTGGACATAACTTGTGTGTTTTAATCTTTATAGTCAGATTTTGTCTATCTCTTACGGTTTACCAGTTACGCAAAAATCATCAATAGCATATAGGACTACATGGCCTTTAGCCACAAAATTAAAAATATATTTTTCATTTAACATAAAAATATTTCTATGTAAAGGGTAGTTTAGGGTTGACAACTTTTCTTCAAAATCTTCGTATCTCACCTCTGACAGATATTAAACTTAAATACCAACTTTGGTTTTTAACAACTTTTCGTTTTTGAGTAACGCTGTTCACACAGACAGACAGACAGACAGACAGACAGACACACACACACACACACACATATACACACACAGAGAGAGAGAGCTTTTTTTAAAATGCTTTTTTGAATTCAGGGTCCTCAAAACATATTTCCGGTGAAATCTCGACATCGAATTTTTGGGTCGAATACAATATTTCCCCTACTTGCTATATGTAGTAGAGAAAGTAAAAAGAAGAGAAACCGAATAACAAAATGAATGAATTGTTAATTACTAGCCAGAGCAATCAGCATCTGGTTATATGCACCTCATAGTTTCTACTTCCTATTTACCTACTTGACTTTATCTTCACAGGTTCAGTTGGCAGGTCTTGTATTTTAGTCAAATTTATGTCCTGTTACTTCCAACTTCAAGCGTTAAATCTTCCAGTGTTATGGCATAATCATATTTCGAGCCGTAGCTGAAATATATATTTCCTGGGAGCTTCTGTATATGATGAATTAAAAGCCATTGTTGGGATGTGCCATTCTAAATGCCACAGCTCAATTCTGCAGCTCGTATGGTGGTGGTGGTGGTTGTTTGGGAGTTTTACTGCCGTATAATGTATGCTACACCATGTTCAGAAATTGTGCCAATAAGCCTGCTAGTAAAGTAGAACATGGTCGTTAATCCGAAATGTCAATCTGTTTCTCCTCGAGCTCCGTACGTGTCAAACGTAGAGCTCTGCTTGAATCACAACCGACTAATGAAGTCAGGATTTGATTTCAGTATTCCCTCTCCATATGAGATGGTTTATTTCTATTCGGGCATCGCTACCAACGGCTTCATTAAGGCTCGCAGCAGTGCTGCCCGCAAACTTGCAAACCATTCGTTTCAATTCAGAAATTGCAGCTCAGAATAACAATAACAGAGAAGCACACAGTACGTAACAGTCGCAGGTTGCTTTTAATCCTTACCATCATTGGTATATGTACAACATGTGGGAAACCCGTGAGTGTACAGAAATTTAGTGGAGTTGCAAAAGAGCGTTCCTTTTCAAAATAGGCATAACCAGAGCTCCCATAGTTGAAATTACTAGTCGGAGGTGTCATATTTTAGGTAAGAATCAGTTTCATACTCGTAAAACGTAGCAACTCATAAGATTATGGGTTTTGTCAAAACCAACACACTATTTTGAACAACGCAGGTTTCTCCCTTGGAAGCTTTACAAGCATATTCGCCTAATAATTGGAATAATATTGTGACAAGATGACAAAGTCAGTCCAGTTTCTTTTCTATCACTTTGTCTTCTGAAATTTAAATCTTAAATTTTACTCTTTCGTGCTATAACAACTCGCAAAGTTTACTTTGGGTTATTTGGGCCCATAGTGATTTTTGAATCGTAATCGTGGGAGACACTACAATGCTTCGGTTGTCCTGAGATCTACTTCTAGCGCATTATAAAGTGATGCGCAAGGAAACAATAAAACGAAAATTATACATTTTACACATATTTTATTTGGAACACATTCCAAGTAAGAGCGCAAAAGTGGACGACAAAGTATTTTGCAGCAGCTGCACGGCACAAGATTCTCATGTTTCATGTGAAAAAGCTTTGTTGCAATAAACGACCGGAAATGCGTGCAAAATGTGTACTGACAGTTACGAAATAGAAGGAAGGTCACAGATAACAGCGGAAAAACAGTCTGCTTCAATCCAATCTGAACAGAGACTGCTTTGTTCACATAACGACGGGTAGTGTCAAGGAAGCAGATGGGCCCCAGAGACTTCCTGATACTTTTAATACTATTAGAAAATGTAAGTTACTTGAAACGAATTGTAAGACTTCCCATGAGATCACAATCAATAACCAACTTTCGGCCAAAATTAAAATTAGCTGCTTTTGTCATTTTATTTCATTTCAAGAAAAGCTCTCTAAGAACAATTTTCAAATCCCAAAGACCAAAACAAGTCGTAGGGATGCGTACAGATTGTAAACTACCATGGCGAGGCAGTTACGAGGGCTGACAAACTGCCATGGAAGGACAGGTAGTGCCGGTGTGACGTCAGCTCACACTGCTGAACATGTTCGCACAGAAGACGAGTTCAGTGTGTGACGTCATCGTGCTCTGTGCTACTGCCGCAAGGAAAGAGTGAGGCATACAGGACGCAACAATGTACGAAAGAGGGCAAACATCTGGTGTTAATAACACAAGTAACGTCTTGAATTTTGTAATATTAATGCTGACTGCTGCAATTACACATATTATAAACTATTACCTTTTGGTTCTATAAGAAAATATATAGCAATTCTAGGTTTTGTGAAGGAATCTTGTTGTAAAGTAAACAGAGCAGAACATAAAGTCATATCTGCAAATTACAAGACAGGCATACAGAACAAACTTACGTGTACACTTTCCAAAATTTTCTATTTCCTTTTCCTTTAACTAGTTTATCAATGACTGACACTTCAGATTACCACTGGTCGACTGTGACACAAGGTTAGTAAAACCTGCTGACTGAAGGAGCTGGTGTAGGAAATATGTCAGCTTTAGTGGCAGGTATTGCAACCAAAGTCTAAAGCTATTGTTGGGCTACGAAGGTAACTAGACAAGGATATTTAAATTTGTTTAGGCAATCCTAACATTAAAACGGCATAAATCGTGCCAGAAAATTAATGGCGTAATTACCTGGCAACAAGACAGACCTGACGTCATAATTATTTTCTCAAATGTGCCTATAATAAAACCCGTATAATTACTAACTTTGAAACCAGTAATGTGGTTTCATTATTTACACTAATACATTTTTCGTTTCTCCATCCACAAAGGTTTTCATATTCTTTTTCCTAAACATCTTTTGAATTTTCTGGAATTAATAAAATTAATAAGGATAATTTCCATAGCTTTATCATTACCTTCCTTTTCCTCTAAGTGTTGAAACAAATGAATCTGCTTAGCAACCATATTACGTCATACTTGTAATCTCTGTTACATTGTAATTTTTCGTTTAGCAAATTTATTAATTATTTTTACGTATTTTAATAATAGAATTACATAAAACGTTGTATATAACATACGTGTATAATATTTTCATTGCGACACTCCTATATTCGTATTACATTCAGATTATACACTAGTTACATAAATGATTATTTTTTTAAGCTTGAGTTTAAATGTTTAATTATATTCTATTCGTAATTTTGTGAACATTTTTGTTTTTATTCTGCATAGAATACGTGCGGACCCCAAAGATTTGACCTAGCCTTAGATTAATATCGGTAGGTTTCTGTACATTGCCAGCAACAATCTCGCTGGAAATGTCTCACATTTCAGTTTCCTTAGAGAGTTTACAGTCGGTAAATGAGTAGACAGTCAAAATTTCAAATACAAAATGAGAGTGAATAATAAAGAGAGAACATGATACGTATTGACAGATCATCATTAGCATATTGTAGTAAACGATGATGATAATATTAATAATAGAAGAAGGAGGAGGAGGGGAAGGAGGAGGAAGAGGAGGACAGATTACAGTATATGCAATTAACGCAATCTTTCTCGCTAATTAGGAAAAGATTTAAAGTTAAAGCTGTAATGAGAGACGAAGTGTCAAATAGCAATCAGAAGAAGATATTCGCACATCCTAGACCTACTGATTACCTCTTACTAAGATAGAAATCAAGGTTTTATTTAGTATTTTGAACACCACTAATGTCTGCAAACAATAGAAGCTGGATGCTCAGGAATGTGGTTCCTCTACCGTCATTTGTCTTCAGAACGATTATGAGTGAAAGTTGGTTCCCGACTGTAAATGTTTACCAAGTCATACGATTTCCGTTGACAGTTGAAGAGCTACTTTTAGTGTTAAAGGTGAAAACGTCACCAACACTTCACCGTAATTTACATGTGGGTACATTTAAATTAACATTGGAAGATTAGCACCTGCATTAACCGATGCCGCGTCATTTTAATTTTATATACAACTCCAAGATTTAATATTATTTTCGTGTTTAAAGAAACACAGTGGATTTATTTATGGGTATGCAATGTTGTTGCACTTAGTAAAAATAAGACAGGGCGTAATCAACCACACTTTGACCTATTTCACATACACATGTAAACTTATTACCACCATCTTCACACCAGCATCCATTAAGATAATTAAACCCAAGCTTTCACAGAAATCTACCACTTTCAGGCCTTCTTCATTTATCATTTCATCTTTGCTCACTCTTTCATAACAGACGTCACTCATCCATATCATCCCCACTTACGCTACTACTTCATGCTTGAAGATCACCACACCCTGCGTTCAAATCACCTACTATCAAAAATTCAATCACTGTAGTTTCACTTTTAATTTCATCCATTTCATCTTTCAAGTCACGGAGGAGCAGAGGACTGTGAAAATCAGAGCTTTTGGGAGGATTATCAGCTATTCCTACACATACTTCCCACTTCAACATCGTCAGCCACATTACATCCATTACGAAAGATTTATTATTATTACTATTGTTATATATTAATAATAACAATAATAATAAAGCCCAGCGCAACAGCCCATGAAGAATCAAGGCTTGCCGCCCAGCAGCTGCGCCCCCCACCTCTGCCCATTACAGGCGTCATTGGTGGGGTGCAGTACTAGAGGGTGGGACGTGGCCAGCGTCCCGAGCCCTCCCGGGCTTCACGACCTGGGGGCGCTACTTCTCCATCAAGTAGCTCCTCAATTGGCCCCTCCGGGACCTAACGAGGCTGAGTGCACCCCGTGCCAGACCTGGCTTGAGCTGTCTAGAGAGGGTGAAGAATGATCTGTAGACCAATTAGTTATCTAATGTCCATGAAGTACTTTCCTTTCATCAGGTACACGCGCCATTTTTCTGGCACCGCCATGTGCCACGAAACCTAGAAGCTCATTTGAAAGATGGAAGGAAACGGGATAAAAGGGAAACGATGGAAAGGAAACTGTGGTAAACTAAGGTCCACCCCAACTTTCGCTTACTGACCAGAAAAAAACATTAAAACATGGTCAAATTGGGTGGGTACCGACTGCGCGTGAAAGAGTCAAGTTTTTCCTAACTGCGCGCGAGGTACTGAGTTGTAAACAGTTCTACTGCGCGCAAGCTTCTCAAGTACCAAACCAACAGCGCGCAAACGGATATACCACAATTATACAAATAAGGACTTACCTCACGATTGCATTTCCTAAAGAAAGTTTTTGTTATTATTACAAGAAAGGCACATAATTCAAGTGTTCTAATACGGTCATACATATTTATACAATTGAATTTTAACCATAGCTATGAATGGTAAATAGGCCAGCGTTCATTGAGTCTTAAGTGTCTAAAAAAATTGGGAAGAAAACTGCAGGAATGACGGCCGCGTGCAGTCGGGCATTTTAAAACTTGTAGAAATTTGCTTTGCGCGCAGTCGGGGCTCGCCTGAATACGAGCTTCACACATTACCGCGGAGTCAACGCAACCATTAACATGTATGGCCTCATAGACACATCTGACCAGGGTTGCCAACTCGTACGATAATTATGGGGGTGTACGATAATTTGAATGTACGATAGTTCGATATCGGCGAAATATCATTTTCACTGGTTTGTTACTCAAGCGAAGTGAAACTAATTACAAATAACACCACTTTTGTCCTCATTGTCTGTCTCCACCCATAGCTACTAAGCCTGCTACCTTTTATCCTCTTATTGCCAGTGTGGTGAGGTCTGATAATCTCAAAGAAGAAAGCACTGTTCAGAAAATTGATGATCAATGTAGAAAACTCGGAATACGTGCTATTCCGTATGAAATAAAGAACATGCCTGAACCTCACAGTTTTTGGAGTGGTGTTAAACATGTCACCTTGGTGGGAATACTGATAAGAACTAGCGCCTTTGCATTATCAGTGGTTTCCTTGCCCTACAGAAGCACTTCTTGTGAAAGAGTTTTTTTTTTTTTTTTTTTTTTTTTGTTTTTTTTTTCCCCTCTCTTAACTGGGTTTAACAAAAACTAAAGTTAGAAACAGATTGGCACTAGATACGGTAAATGAACTCGTTTTGTTGTCTCAACTTATGAAAGAACGTTGTAAATCTTAAAATCTGTAAGTCACCAAGAAGATGTTAAGGTTTATCTCAGCAACAAATTTGTGCACTGCTGCAACAGTTGAGGAAGATGAACTTTCAGATGAATAGTGCGAGAAACATAAGTGCTAAAGTTGTAATATTTGTTGAGGTTATCAATCTTGTAAGTGGATATAATAAACATAATTACTCTTAGGCTATATTCATAAACATTATACTGATATTTTTATTGTTGTAGCGTTTGCTTTATGATGTACGATAATTTTTAATCCAAGTCTATAATTTTGAGTGGCTGGTACGATAATTTTACTTTTAAATGTTGGCAACCCTGCATCTGACTCAAGAAATTAAATGTATTCTTTTTCCTTTTCTACTTTTCCTCCTCAAACCATTATTTCTGTAACTATGTTTTCTGGAAAATTAGACTGTAATCCTGTGCACATCGCAGAAGAAGCTATTGGTGTCCATTACATCTATCATTGTGTGATCTAATGAGCAGTGTTTTGACTTAATGGTGATAACGACTTGCACTATGACCCTCTTAATGGCAGACAATGAGTTGCTCTTAATGACCTATTGATGATCTAGCTAACTGTATTATTGACTCGGGGAGTTTGGGCCAGGAAGTTTATTTTCGCGGCGGGAGAATCAGAGCCCAGCACCTTTTTGTGTTGAACAAACATGGCAATATCAATATAATAAAAATGAATTTCGCTACATTATATCAGATTTAATATTTAGACTTTACTGATTAATTATAATGCATACCTATTATACATCTGTAGTTATTTTTAAGGTTAATGTTTATGGCTCAATTGAATTCCGATGCTTTGTTGAGTAAAGAAGGTACGTAATTTATGGCAGCAATATATTTTTTAAAATATCCTAATTTTGATTTTGTGAAATAATGCAGATTTCTTTTAGGCCATTATTCAAGCAGTTGAACGTTTTATAAATGCCAGCGGTTTATAGGTTAGAGAAAATTATAAGTAATCTAACTAGTGATTATGTTATTCCGAAGAAAAACAATCGCGAGGAACACAATCTCAAGTTAGAGTTGCAGTTGTTTTAACTATTTTAACGAATAATACAAGATAAGAATCTAATAGAACTCTAAAAACGAACTCTTACTAAATATATTAAATAAACTTGATTGTAGTTTTGCCAAGCAAGGCCTTCTGAAGTTAAATGGACTATTATAAATATAATACCTTTACGGTTAAGTCTCTTCAGAGCTATACAAAATGAAGTTCTACGTCAGTAAATAAGGTTATGTAATATGAATCATAAGTAAATTAATGTCATGTAATATAAACCGGGAGTACTTAGATTTCATATTTATTTTAGCTACATAAATTAGAAATGGGGAAGCTTAATACGAATCAATTCGCATTTTCTATTATTTCATCTACATCTTCATGTGAGAATTGATGATCTTTTCATATCGCGTCGACAGTTGGTTGAAGAAGATAATATGTGCGACGATGTGTTTCATTACGAATTGTAACACTGAAACTGGCTATTGAATTTCTGTTGGCAATGTTGACCGGAAGGCATAAATTATCAGAAAGATAACCCAAAACCACAGTAAAAGACTTTTGCAAAGAGGAGCTTCTTTCCATGCGTAACCTAAAAAGAAGATTCTGAGAAAGTTATTTTAACGTTCACTCACTAAATGACAGAGAAGATAATTAACCCAAAAAACATGTTCTGACCAAGTGTACCTTTGGAATGTATCATTCTCACTCCTTCATATATTTCGACGACATGACAAGATCATGGATGCAAATATTAACGGGAGAAATTAACTTAGGAAATATAATAAAAAAAACATTAGCCTTTGCAGATAACCAGATTTTAACAGCAAAAAACAGAAGACGATCTGCAAATAATACTATATAACTTAAACAAAATATAAAAACAATATAACATGGAAATATCTGAAAAAAATGTGAAAAATCACATGACTTTCTGTACCCTTGTAGGAACCATTCTTACAATCTCCTATTCCTCTATCTTCTTCGTGTTAGTTGAGATAAATATTTGCAGAAATTATTTTATTGCTTATTTCCTTGTAGGTGCAAGGCGAATATGGGTGTTTTGAGTGATAGTCAAATCTTTTAAAACTTTGAGATTCCGTTCTCTTTGCATAACATATAAAAAACTGAATAAAGATGTTCCATTTGACAGAAGGGTAAGTTCTCCAAAACTCACACAAATAACAAGGAATATCCCCGAAAAGGTTCACTCTACAAAAATTTTATTTAGACATAAACTGTGTATTTTATCAAGATCTACATTTTTGGTATAATAAGATTTGGTCTATCTCTTACGGTTTACCAGGTATACAAAACTCATTCAGAGTATATAGGACTTCATGGACTATAGCCAGAAAACTCAAGATATACATTTCATTTGTTATAAAAATATCTCAAACATATGGCATTGTAATCAAAATCGTTAGAGCCATTATCAATTAAATAAAAATTTTCGAAAAATTTCCCATTTAAAGGGTAGTTTAGGGTGAAGGAATTTTCTTCAAAATTTCGGGTCACATCCTTGAAAGATAGACTTAAATACCAACTTTGATTTTTAACCAACTTTTCGTTTTTAAGTTATGCTGTCCACAGATTGACATACACATAGGCGCGCGCACGCAGGCACACACGCACATAATACACAAATAAGGCAACAATTAAACATAGAGGAGCTATATACAACAAACTGGAAACACTACTTAATACGGATGACTGAAAACAGATTACCAAAATCAGCATGCCACTATTCACCACAAGGAAGAAGAAACTTGGGAACCCTTAGGAAAAGATAGAAGCAATTTTGAGACCAATGAAAGATCTAAACTGTGATGAAGAAGAACAAGAAGTGTATACTGGTGCAGATAAACATCGTATTAACAAGCAGCTACCAAACATGCCATTTGTATGAATAGCTAGTAAAGGAAGTGCATTAGACATCGCCACTGTTTGGAAAAGGTTGCCTCGACCATGTAACAATGCTGTATAGACGTGTTATAAATTGAAATGCGAGTCGCATAGATGAAATCTCCGAGTGATATAGCTGCTACAGATAATAAAGCCAGGAGGGAGCAAGGCTAGTTGAACTTATAAGCGAGCCGCGTCTGGCAATTTATTAGTCCGCAGTCGATGTCGATGTGGGCGGCGGCAGTGGCGTAATAAAGCCACGTGCTATGTATCTCGACAGTTGACTGACGCTATCCATACAACCTCTCCTCCTCCTGGCAATGCAACTTCATCCACGTGTTGACAAACACACAACTAGCAATTTCTGACCAAAACCAAACCCACCAATTATTTTCTAACAAGAGGCGTTTTCAAAATAAATTGAAACCAAGGACTGTGAAATAGGAAGAGCAGCATACTAATTTGGTGTTTATGTTGTGTAACAAATATATAAAAATAAAAATTCATGCAAACGTGAATCGGAAAACTGCGCATCTCGGAGGAGCGAGTTCGTTTTAGAGGAAAGCATATCCATTGCCTTTAATTGGCTTTCTTCTTCTTCTTTATCTGATTACCCTCCCCTTATGTAGGACTTACACCTCCTAGGACTTACTAGCCAGTGCCTAGGACCAGACGCCTGTCAGGGAGTACAGGAACCTCTGGACCGGACAGTGTGAAGATAGTATGATAGGAAGAGGATGATATGAAATGCAGGCGAAATCGACGATTGGAAAGGTGACAATGAAGCAATTGGTGCAGTGAGTGGCGGGGAAGCCGGAGCACCCGGAGAAAACCCGCCCTGACGCCGCTTCGTCCACCACGAATACCACATGCGGGTCCCTGGGATCAAACCCGGGCCGCCTAGGTGGTAGGCGAGCGCTCTAACCGCTTGGCCATGGCGTTAATTGGCTTTCTTGTTCTTTAATTCCGTCTTCTTAATTTATGATTTTGCTTCATCCGTAAATATTAAATTCTATATTAGTGTGTCTGAAACACAAAACCATTTATTTCTAGTCGGTCTACTTATGCAACCATTTCAAGAGCAATGTTTATAGTCTGAGACATCCTAAATGCAACACTAACTTCCGAGACTTACTATTTTTTAGAAAACATTTTCCTGGGGTCTTCATTAAGAGCATACATTTAGAATCTTAAATTAGGTATCTCATATATTCCAGCTATTCAAAGATACTATAGGTTCTGCTTTAAATCGATTAATTCCCAAATTCTCTATCCTTTTACTTCTTTTCTTTCTTTGACACTTCCTAAGCACCAATTTCTACAGCTGCAATAATTTACTTTAAAAATGCCGGCTATACTGCTGTTTCAGTATTAAAACATTTGACGTGTTACATTCAAATGATTTTCTTTACCTATTTTTTTAACAAACCATTCAGGCAGTAAAGCTAACACCGCGCTAAGAAGACAACCTTCTTCTTTTAAGTACTTTACGTTAATCAAGATAAATATTTGTAGAAATGGTTTTACCACATTTTTCCTGATAGACAGAATGGGAATCAATGGACTTAAGCGATAGTAGGATTAGTAAAATACGCTTCCGGCCTAAGAGGAAGTGGTCCATTGGGCTGCTTCTTTCCACTGCCAGACGTTTCGCTTGCAACTGCGGCAAGCATCATCAGCGGCGCTGTAAAACTCTCCTTGGTCTCTCCATCACTACTGAGTGGACCATAGCCTGTTAGCTCGGAAGCATATTTTACTAATTATGAGTTCGTCCGTGAAACTTTCGTTTATTAACGATAGTACAATCTTTTAAAGCTGGTCCTGTGTTGAACTTAATATGTTAACGAACGAGATTGTTTCAAACAAGAACTTTACGAGTTAAAAGATTTATCTTGTGGTGGCTCACATTTTTGCACGGATCAAAACTTATTTTCTTCAAACGCTCTGGTATTCGTAATGCGACGAAAATGCTACTGATCAAGAATTGTGCTGGTGTTCAAAACGTTCTGTAGTAAATAGTGATTTCTATCTTGTTGATAATCTCACAAACACGTGCGTAGCCTAGAGCAAAGGTAATTATCACATAATATCGCAAGATGTCTGACATAACCTATAAATTCTCGAGCAGAGTGAGACAGTTTTCGGTAAGGCTAGAACATTGAATGATATATTTTATTTGGACTATTTCATAAATAAAATATGAATATGAATACTACATAGTAAAGATTTGACCAGAAAATACTAAATTTTATAAAAATAACCTGAAATATATTCATTTTGATTAGTGTAGTTAGACTTAATAGCACTGCCAACTGAGGAAAACGAAATCCAAGAATTACATGTTTTTCGATCTTCTCTCGTTATAACACAGCCAGTTTATAATCTCAAATAAATCTTACTTTATTTTTAACATTAACAAATAACTTTTGTTCTGGAGTGAGAGAGAGAAAATCCACCAGTTGGATAGCTCTCTTATTTGAGGGTTGTCATAAAGACACAGACTGCTAATAAATCTGTAGAAAAACACAATTTTAAATATGAACGATAAAGGATAAAAGCAAAAATATAATGTAAAAATATTTTATAGATAAAGTGTAATGTACAAAATTATTATAACATTTGGAAATAGGATATTTAACCATTTTAGAATTGTCTATTTATTTAATATAGTGAAGTACACAAATGTTGTGTAAAATGTACATAGAATCACAAATAATTTGTAAACAATTTGGGACAAAACGTCAAAATAAGTTCGGTTACCTTTCTGTCACTTTATTGTCTTGTAAAATTTTACCAAAAATAGTTTTCTTCAGATAGTTAACAGTCTAGTTTTTCGGGCAATCATAACTCACAATGTTTACCTCTCATAACCTTGCTTAGTCCTTTTAGTATCTTTATTCACTTTCTCCGTCTCTCGTGCGCTAATTACGACTGTGTAATCAACACGACGAGGCACACACACAGCTGCCTGGCACTCACTGACACACTGACCGGAT
This sequence comes from Tenodera sinensis, assembly GCA_030765045.1. NCBI lineage: Eukaryota > Metazoa > Arthropoda > Insecta > Mantodea > Mantidae > Tenodera > Tenodera sinensis. The sequence goes on from CM060968.1 coordinate 84,132,066, forward strand.
CGTGTCTGTAACTGTCACTCATTGCTCTGCTCTTCTCTGGCCTATCAGGAAAATACTACGGATGACATCATCGGATTTTTCTCGAGTTCTATACACTCACGCACCAGAAATGGCGCAGCTAGAAGTCTCGCGAACGTACCTGAAACTCCTTTTGTTTCTACAGCTTCGATTGTTGACAGTCAGGTACACACAGCAGTCGCGCGAGGCAGAACGTGTTTGCCCGCTCGCCTGGTCGGCATGAGGTATGAAGTAGCTTGGCTTGTCCGTTTTTTGTTGTATGCCGAGCCCGACGTCACAATGCACTATTTTTTAATAATACAGTTGTCAAATTTAAATGCAGTGCTATTTTGATTAGTAACCGATTGTGATGAGTAATATTGTTTTCAACGATTTATGCGATATAGTTGGCGACACTGACTATACAAAAGAAAAACTAGTGATAATTTGTATAAAACAAAAGAATGACCAGCTGATAATTCGTATACCTTAATTCAACGCCTCTATGTATGCAATAGTCAGCAGAAATGAAACCACATTGCATTTGTTTCGAAACATTTCTGAAATGAATTCCACAATCAAAATTCTGTTGTGTTACTATTCATTGCAATTTACTTAAGCATCTAATTTCACACATATGTTTAGTTTGTTCTCCATGAATTCGTGAACAAATGACAATCAGTGTGATTTTTATAAACAGTGCCACACACGTGATATTCTCTCTTCGACAATTTTAGTTGAAATACGAGAAGCTACCACTTAAAAGGAACTACTTAGCACCAAATGTCACCATATAAAGGAAATAGATGCTGCCAACTTTACCTCTGCTGCCAAGGCGTGCTTTAACCCGATAGGCTTCGTGGTCAGATGGTATATCATGTTATGTGACAGAACCAGTGGGCTGGAAACATCCCTAAATGCGGAAAATGTGACCGACATTGCGGTAACTCGGGAATGCTTTCCGGAAGATGAACAGAAAGATACTCCCTGCACTATCACTTTTCTAAGCCTATGTTCTCAAATACAATAACATTTGGAGGTTAGAATCAACTTCTTACAGTATTCATTGAGCTCTATTTTTAGAATTCACGATATTTTCTAAAATTCCGTTCAGTACGCGTGTGCGGTGGTAACACTGCTTACCAAGCGGGGATCCGGGTCCGATTCCCGGTACCAACGTGAATATGTTCTCCCAGTGGGAGGCCTCTTTAGGTCCCTAAAGGGCCAACTGAGGAACTATTTGATTGGAAAGGAAGCCGAGCACCAGGTATGATAGTGAGGAAGAGGATAACAAATGCAGGCGAATTGGATGATTTGCAAGGTGATGATGGAGCAGTTTATGTAATGAGTGGCGGGGGAAACCGGAGAACCCGAGAAAACCCACCCAGACGCCCCTCCGTTCACCACAAATATCACATGCGGGTCCCTGGGATTGAACCCGGGCCGCCTAGGTGTTAAACGAACGGTCCTACCGCTCGGCCATGGCACTGCCTAATAAACAAAAGTTCGTCTGATACAAATCTGAAATTTATGTAGATGTCTTCGTGGAACAGTGTGAGGGCGAGAGAAATATGCACCCACGAGTATTGCTATTTAGAAAATCAAATAATTTCTGTACCTCGTACCTAAGCACCTATGTATTCCACTGAGGCAGTTTCCATTTCTAAATCCTCAGAACGAATATGTAGTGTGGCGACCTTGGAAAGTTCGTTTGTTGTTATAAAGAGCAACAGTAAGACATTTTATGTTAATATTTAATTTTGAACTACTACTAAAAGGAATTAAAGCTTGTTATGAGTAATTTAAGGAGAATTCATTATAAATTTGGCATCTATCCGATACTACGGCCTTTGTAAACCAAATAGTCTCATAGCTAAAACTATTACAGCTAGTTTGAACCATTTTAGAACATTTCTACAAATTTTCTACGAGTTGTGCCTCTGTGCGGGATCACATATGAGTGAGTGAGTGAGTGAGTGAGTGAGTGAGTGAGTGAGTGAGTGAGTGAGTGAGTGAGTGAGTGAGTGAGTGAGTGAGTGAGTGAGTGAGTGAGTGAGTGAGTGAGTGAGAGTCGACAACTAGGTCATTAGGGCCCGAAGAAGGTAACATTTAAATACTTATTTATATATTTAAACTTACTACACCACCAAAAGCTCGATGGTGTGTTTTCTCAGAAAGTACAAATTTTAAGGCATCCAAAAATAAAATATACATTATGCTGTTATTTTAAGAATAATTTGCCTTCCTTTAAACTTCGTCCATGGGGTCCATGTTCGGGGTCACTGAAATGGTTATAGATTATCGAGATATCGATCCTTTTAAATTCCTGAAGAGCTTTTGATGCACAAATTTTAAAGGGCATATATACCAGAATTTAATTGCATTCCTTTAATACAATATTTGCTTTCTGCTTAGTTTTAACCGACACGTAACTTTAGGAATATTTTCCAATTCTGGTATGTACGAATGGTAGGTAATACAAAATTATCTTCCACGAACTCCTAGACTTACTCGATCCTTGAGAAAAATCATTATCATCCATTCTTTTTATAGCACTGTCCTCCAACGTAATACGTCATATCGGATGATTAATGTATAAAAATAAATCGTCGTTTATGCATTGTTCACTAGAGAAACTAATACCTAAAAGCCGAAGACATTTCTAAGTAAATATGTTAACTTAACAATTAAAGAAACGTTGTCACTTTCTCGTTTTTCTCCTGTACTTATTCCTGATGATAGTCCTCTGTCTTCCATAGTAATATATAAGAATAAACAAAATAAAAGCGATTCTGCCATTGGTTCTGTAATAAAAATGTGATGTGTTGCACTCATATGACTTTCTCTACTCTTGTACAAACCGTTCTTACGAACTTTTATTCCTATATCTTCTTTGTGTTACTTAAGATAAACATTTGTACAACTTATCTTATTGCTTATTTCCTTGTAGGCTTGCGTATTTTGGCAAGATCTACATTTTTGTATACTAAGATTTGGTCTATCTCTGACGGTTTACAAGTTATGCAAAAGTCATCCAGAGTAAATACTAATGACTTATTTGTCATAAAAATATCTCAAACATGTGACATTTAATGAAAGTCGTTAGAGACATTCTAAAGAATGAAGGAATTTTCATAAATCTTCGCGTCGCATTCTTGAAAGACATTAAACTTAAATACCAAATTTGGTTTTTAAACGACTTTTCGTTTTTGAGTTATGCTGTCCACAGACTGACACACACACGCACGCACGCACACACAGACACACACACAGTCCTTTTTCTAAAAATGCTATTTTTCGATAGAGGGGGCTTAAAATATATATTTCCGATGAAATCTCGACATCGAATTTTTGGGTGGAATATAATACTTCCTCTACTCTACTATACGTAATACAGAAAGTAATAAACATTAATGAATAGATTACAGAAACCGGTAGAAAATAAACTATATGAGTAGATCGTTTGCTAATTTGTAATTCCGATTGGATTGGCAGTACTGATGTAGCATTGGCTCCCAGCGAGGAGGAGAGCATTTGGATAGTGACAACTGGTTGCAGGGGTATGACGGGCAAGTTGAATACCCGCTGAAGTGCGAATTGCCCCGCAGGAGACGTAGCGACGTGGAGTGACGTCGGGGTGACACAGTCTTAGGTAAATGACAGTGCTCCATGAGCAACATCGGCTTGTTTTAAAACTTAAAATCTGGTCTGCTCTGCAACTCCAGAAACTCCATTAAACCAGTTGAGATAGACAAAAAAGTACAAGAGTTGGCAATTTTTACTTTCTCCACTACATAAACTAGAGAAAATATTGTATTTGACCCAAAATTTCGAAGTCGAGATTTCACCAGAAATAGGTGTTTTGAGGCCCCTGGATCCCAAAAAGCACTTTTAGAAAAAGGTTCACGTATTTCTGTGTGTGTATGTGTCAGTGGTCAGCATAATTCAATAACGAAAAGTCGATTAAAAACCAAAGTTGTTATTTAACATTCTTTAAGGATGCGACACTAAGATTTTGAAGAAAATTCCTGCATTTTAAACTAATTTTTACGTGGAAAATTGTTTCGAAAAATTTGTTTTCTCAAAAATGGCTGACGATTTTGATTAAAATGTCATATATTTAAGATATTTTTATGACAATGAAATGTATATTTTGAATTTTCTGACTATAGTTCAGGTAGTCCTGTTTACTTTTAATGACTTTTGCGTAACAGACAGACCAAATTTTAATATAAAACCGTAAATATCGTCAAAATGGACTATTTATGCCCAAATGCATTTTTTGGTTAGTTAGAACCATTTCGGAGATATTCCTTGTTATTTGTGTGGACTTTGCAAAACTTTTCTCAAATGAAAGGTCATTATTTACATTTTTATCTCTTGGCCGCGCAAAGAGAAATGAAATTCAAAGCCTTCGTATAGTGTCCAGGTTTAAAAGATTTGACTGTCGCACAAAGACTACTTTATTCCCATATTCATCTCGCGCTACAAGGAAATAAACAATAATTTCTACAAATGTTTATCTCGGCTAAGGTGAAGAAGATAGAGAAAGAAGAGTTTGTAAGAGTATAAGAGTACAGAAAGTCATGTGAGTACAACACATTAGATTTTTTTGTAAAATGGTGTAGTATTCAAAATACAATATGGTAAATAAAGTCAATTTTTAATATATATATTTAAATGCATGCATGTGCTTACGATAATAAAGCATACATCTCACTAAAGACCCAATTTCACTTTGAAAGAGCGCACAAATAAGTAAAAACGTTATTTTTTTTATAATTTTTGTATTAAAATTCTCTTTAATGTCTTTCGGATGAGAGTGAGGTACTTTCGCACTGACTTCAGACTGTGCAAATTGCAGCAAGCATAGCGGTCTGAAGTAAGTTCGAAATTCAATAAATCAGGGTCTAGTGTAATTAAATTATTTTACCCATGCATGATGAAAGGACAAAAACCCTTAACCTCACTGAAACTATACAAAACACGAAAGAAAAGGAGAGAAAGAGAGAAACAGGAAGAAAGAGAAAGAAAGAAAGAAAGAAAGAAAGAAAGAAAGAAAGAAAGAAAGAAAGAAAGAAAGAAAGAAAGAAAGAAAGAAAGAAAGAAAGAAAGAAAGAGAGAGAGAGAGAGAAAGAAAGAAAGAAAGAAAGAAAGAGAGAGAGAGAGAAAGAAAGAAAAAGAGAAAGAAAGAGAGAAAGAAAGAGAGAGAGAAAGAGAGCAAGAGAGAGAAAGAGAGCAAGAGAGAGAGAAAGAGAGAGAAAGAGAGAAAGAGACAGAAAGAAAGAAGGGAAGGAAGGGAAGGAAGAGAACGAAAGGAAGAAAGGGAGGAAAGGGGATGGGAAGGAAGGGAAGGAAGGGAAGGAAGGGAAGAAAGGGAACTAAAGGAAGGGAACCAAAGGAAGAGAAGGAGTTAAATGTTCGTTAAATAAGCTCGAGTTGAAGTGGCCGATTCTAGTGCAACTTCATTCAATTATTTGATCCTAATCTCTCTAAATTGTTTAAATATCTCACGAAACACAAATGAAGAATTAGATTTTTGCTGATTCGTTATTGTTATTAGGGTTAGATTTTTAAGGGGAAGTTTTGGTCTTTAATGTGTCATTTTACTTCTTGGTCATGTCAGACCATTGTTAAGTTTGTTAGGTAGTCCTGAGCTTCAACGTGTTATCTGTGGTTTAAGGGCGATTTAATCAATGCTTGTGCTCTTACGTGGTAATACACTTATATATGCATATATTATGTGTAAATAGCGCCTGTAATGTTCATAGATCAAATATTTCAGTATGCCTGAGAATAAGTAACATAATTAACACATTGTACAGCAAGTCGCATAAGAGAAGGATGTACCTATGCCACTGATTTAATAGATTACTGTATTTCTTGTTCTCTAAAATATATGAATAATTACGTAGTTAAATGGGGACAGTTACTTGTTAGGAAGTTAGTTATCTTTGTTGACTCTGTTCTTGTGGCCTTCCAGGGAAATCCCATTCCACCTTGTAATTTACCCAGGGTAATAAAATAAAAAGAAAATAAACACAAGCGGACCATGGTGCATATGTACAGCAAACAGCGATGATAATGCGTTTCAAGTTAAGTCCACACTTGGTTCTGACAATAGCCTACTTTTTCTTTTCCTGTTTGTTTCTCTTAAATATTACAACTTCAACCGCACGCAGTTTCCTCAAAGGATTCTTCGGTGTAGCATTTACCTCTGCCAAATGTTAAGCTACATATGAGTAAGTTACGATTTCTGGTATTGCAAGATTCCTGTCTGTGACGACGAATCAGATTTATCTGACCTTATTATCGAAATATGGATTGCGTAAACCGTATCAGCTTGATAATGCACTTATCTCTTTCGTTTGCTTCGCTAAAGAGTTCAAGAAATTGTAAAGTATTTAGATTAGAGGGAGGGGCAAAGGAAAAGACCACGATTTTGAAAACAAAAGGCTTAGCACCTAACGTTCTCTGTACAAATCATTAAAAACATCAGGGTTCCGGTTAGATACATTAAAAGAATAAATCTGATGTGTTCCACTCACATGACTTTCTCTACTCCTGTGCTAACCATTCTTACAAACCCTTATCCCTATATCTTCGTGTTAGTTGACATAAACATTTGTACAAATTATCTTATTGCTTATTTCCTTCTATAGTTGCAAGGGGAATATGGGAATACAGTGGACTGAGTGATAGTCAAATCCTTTAAAGCTTTGAGATTCCGTTCTCTTTGCGCGAGTGAGATAAAAAAGGAAAAACGATGTTCAATTTGACGAAAATTTTAAGTATTACAAAACTCACACAAATAATAAGGAAATCTATGAAACGGTTCACACCACAAAAAAATCATTTGGACAAATTGTGTGCTTTAACGAAATCTACATTTTTGTATACTAAGATTTGGTCTATCTCTTACGGCTTACCAGCTATGCAAAAGTCCTCAAGAGTAAACAAGACTACATGAGCTATAGGAAGAAAATTCAAAATATACATTTCATTCGTCATAAAAATATCATAAACATGTGGTATTTTAATCAAAATCGGTGGAGCAATTTTCGAAAAATGTTCCATGCAAAGGGTAATTTCTTTCTTTAAGTCCCGATCATAAAAAGAGAATGGAATGACAAATTCATCATGTGGCCACCAGCTTCCAAAAGATCTGACTATCGTTTAAGCCTACTGTATTTTCATATTTCCATTGTACCTATATGAAAATATATAATAAAGCCATCTCTGCAAAAGTTTATCTGGATTAACATGAACTAGAGCATAGATGGCGTGAACTGACACAATCTGTCACATCCCACACATTGTACTTTTAACCCTGTCCACTCTGATACACACGGTTAGCTATCAGGCTTCGCCCTCTACCTCAGAGAACAGGTCAGTCCCTCAAATTGTGTCAGTGGTGGAATTATGTCGCATAACAAGGTAAAAAGTAACTTCAAAGCGGAACGGAAACATAAGTACCTTTGTGTTCCTAGTAAAAAATAAAGCATTGTGTTTGCTATGGCAAAAGAAAATGTGTGTAACGTAATCACAAAACCGATAAATTATGTTTCTAGTCCGTTCCGTCACTGCACGCGGAAACCTACCTTGTTTACGTGTGTACCTGTAAAAGAACAGAACTGGAAAATAGAGTAATGATGGGGTAAAGGAGAGGATAAATATTGTATTGCATTCCTATCACCCCTCTTTCCCGTACCTGAACTAGAAAATTAAGAAGTTTTAAGAATAGTTGGACAAGACTGAATAAAGAAGGTTATACGACTGCACGTATATTTCTTAACATGTCATTTGGTGCAACAGGATTCAAATACTTGTTGGAGATTAAATAACAGTAATACTTGGAACCACCGAAATATTCCACAGATAAACCATTACACCAATCTGTTTCCTTAGAGCGATAATAAAGCTGTCAGTTTATTTTATGTCGTCTGTAATATCTAAGGTCATTGCAACCGCTTTGACTTTGAATCTTTTATTCACCAGCATTGAGACCGTTCACTGTTTATTTGTGTTTATTTACTTACTTTCGTGAAATCGGAAAACAGTAAAAAGGAGCACAATATGAAAATACAATATATACATTAGAGTTAAAATACCTTTTAATGTTATAAAAATAATTCTAAATTTAACCCGTTTTTTAAGGCACGCTTAAAGGTAGTTTTTAATAATCTGACATTAGATGCAAGTATGAGAAAATCATTACGAGTAGGAAATTGTGAAGCTGAGATTGAATATCGAAATTATTGTGCAAACAGTTATAATCATATTCGTTAATAACAGTATTTTTAAAATTAGGATAAGAGTCTATAATGAGTACTCTAAGGCGAAATTGTAATATATTTCAAGATTTCACTATCTTTCATGGAAGAGACAAATGTTAGTCGTCAGAAAATGAAATGGAATTGCCATTCACTATTTTAAAGTGTATTCTATCTAAGCTCTTTCTTAAGGCACGATTTTTGCATTTAATTTCAGGTACCTACAGTTGTTTACTGATTCTAATTAAACTTATTTGAAACAATTTGCTTTTCTATTAAACATTAAGTCATAGAACTCTCTTATTCGTATTTCCAGACTCTGGAGGGGATAGGGATAATTGATGATGATGATGATGATTTATTTCTTTATTCATTATTCATTCATTGATTTATTATTCATTCGTTCGTTCATTAATTATTCATTCATTATCCATCAATTGAGTATTCATTCATACATTTATGCATTAATTTATACATTTATTCATTTATTTATTTGTTAACTTATGGGCTAGTTACATTTTCAACAAACTTTGGTCCGATCAACCTTCATTGGTCGGTCTAAGTTTCCGGCTGGTTTGTATTTATCATTTTCTTTAGTATTCTATGGCTATCCATTTGATCTGAAGAGCCTACGCCTACAGTCTTCTTTGTTATTATATACTTTAATTTATATTAAAATTACTTTGTGGGTAAATAAATTATTTAATTATGTACATTTTCCACACAACAGAAAGTTTATTTCATTTTCTATATATTGTAACGCTTTGGTGACAAAGTTTTGTTAGCAACTAGACAGTTGAAGTCAGACAGATCAGCACTTCTTATGTTCTCATTTTTAATTCTTTGTATTACTTATATCTGTTTCTTTCCATACTTTATATTTTTGAAATTTCTGTTAACTTCCGTCAGTATGATTCATCGTGTTGATTTTCTGTGTATATATTTATCACAATTATATGATGTATTATAGATAGATTTAAATGACATGACTTGTTCTATTACGTATCACTGATAATTTTACGTATTTTTATCCAATACTAGTAAATTAAATGACCTAATAATGTTTTACAATTCAAATACTATCTTTGTAATGTCATTTAACCTGTTTATCGGCGACGCCTGTTAGTCGTCATTTCCTGAATGCGAGATATTTCCTTCCTCTGTCAGCAGGAGGAAGTTGGGTGCACAATATCAAGCTTCTGGAAACAACATGTATAGTTAACTTTATAACGAGACTGACATCACAACAGCTATGCTGTTCACACCAGCAAAGCGGAACGGCTGATATCACGTGATTTACCACACGTGGGGAAGATGTTTTGAAGTCTCCGATTGGCGTAAGATTTATATTGGATGGAAGCAGGGTAGCAAAGAGCTATACTCCAATGAATGAAGGATGCAGTTTGTATCACTCATGTTCGATGTCAATTTTTTTACTGGCCAGGACGTCCCTATCTCCGTGCAAACAATATTCGTGTTGGTATACAATCCACAGACACAATGTCCTCCTGCTTCTGAGTGTGTGAATGTGAGATTTTTTATTGCGTCTGTGACTTTTAAAGCTATGTCCTAACACAATAAAACAGACGTTTCCACTCAGTTGTTTTATAGAACATCCATTATCAAAATGAATGATATAATAAATGACCTGTTCAACACCTAAAATATATCGATTCATCGTAGATTTTCTTTAGGAAAACGAAAAATGACAAGAAAATTCCAAATACCTAAGATACAGAGGTGTGAAAATTATTAAGACTCTAAACAATGTTTTTGTTGCCTATTGTCTAAGGTTATGTTTCCAACATACTGAAACTTTAGTGTGATAAATTGGCAAGTTCATTTTACATCAATCAAAATTGGATGATTGTATATAAGCAATGATTGTATAAGCATAACGAAACCATTTTCTGCACTATAGGACAGAAGTACATATACAGTTGAACCTGCTTTATATGTAACTCAGTTCTAAGTAATTCATATTTAGGCGTAAATTTGTGTAGGTCCCGGCAAAGCTAATTTAGAAACGTGTTAATAGATCTTTATTTATATGTAATTCGCTGTTATATGTACTAAATATCAATGAAATAAACTGAGTTTTAATTCATAATATGCATACGGCATACGCTATCTTAACAAAAACTCGAGGCGTATTTTTCTTATGTGTGTTGACAAAGACGTAAGCTGTGTGGGCGGCTTTCGGCCGCGGAAACAAAAGACAAAGACGTTTTCTGGTAGATCTGGTGACTTTCGGAGCAACAATGTCGTAGCAACAAACAATAAAACTGCTGTGTACTTGGTGTTTACTGATTAACACCAGTTTTCTGTTTTAGTTCGCAACTGCTTTTAATCAGACATGGAGAATTGAAAAAGCAAATGTTATATACTAGCCCAGAAAGCAAAACTTATAAGAGGTGGAACTTAATATACATGAAACTAAACCAGAAATTGCTTCAGACTTAGAAATTGTTGACACCACGGTACGTAGTTATCAGAAACAAAACGAGGTGTATGCACTTTGCAACAAAAGTGAAACAAACCGAATTAATTGATTTCTTTAAAGAAGGACCAAGTTAAAAAGGTTTCCTTCGTACATATCTTTATAGTTTGTAAAAGTTTAAACACGTAGGCCCACAGTGATCCTTTAAAAAGAAAAAAATATGATGCATTATCATATGATCATTATCTGTAAGTAGGTTTGTGTTACAAGTAATATTCCCTCTCCCCCTTGATATACGCATTAATCAGGTTCAACTGTATATAATTATAAATATTATATATAACGGCTTATCGTTCTTTAACCCCTTAGGTCATATCGGACTACGAATGAAATCATGAAATGATGCTCAATCGGGCGAACACGCCACTCCTACATCCCTCCCCCTTATCTTGACATTTTACGATTATATCTAGAAATTAAATGGTGGGTACTTGTTATAAGATAGGAGTATTTCCTTTTTCTATGCAGAATTTTCAATGGGTTGTAAACTGATTTTCGGCCAAGAAAAACTTTTAATGCAATGTTCTTACTGGAGAAATATAAATATTCAGAATAACAAGTATCTCATGCTTTTCACACGACTTTTATTTGATTTTATACACTTGTAAATGTATACCTACATTTTAATTGTTGCCTCAGGGGTCTCCGTCTAGGGGATATGTGGATGGCGACCACAAGGTACTCAAGCTGAGCAGAACATTACTTCCACTTACTGGTGTTTTGCTCCTCACTGTAACTTTTCTATCTGACCTTACCTTGGTCATCTCTTGTTCTCTTCCGACCCCGATGCTATTAGGGTTCCTGAGGGCTAGGAAGTCTTATTTTTCCAACCTCTCCATTTCTCTATAAAATCTTAACCCCTAACATGCTGACCTGTCATGGCATGTAATACGTCCTCTAATTGGTAATCAGAGGATATGGTCGGTGAATTTATTTTGATAACTCTCCCGGTCAGGTCGGTGAGACTCGTAAACCAGTAACAGGTGTGATCCTCCAGACATTCTGGGGGTTGTGAGAGAGCGATGTGACCGCCAAAACATAAAAATATGGTGCTCTCTAAAAAGCGGTTACATTTACTGCTATTGCTCTCTTCAATATAAAAAAAAATATTGTAGAGCAAGAGGATTAATGACTTGATTGTCAGAAATCCAGCATTAGCTGACAACAAATTATTTTCCAGATCAGAACTTCCAATCATTTCAGGATAAAAAGGTGTTTGAGTCTGATAATTTCCACATCACTACATAAATGGCACATAAGCTGTAGTCCTAAGAACATGCTTTGTTGTTAATACTGCAGCGAAGAGGCATGGAAAAAGACTGAAGATTAAGTTATGAACCGTACTGGAAGAGAAAGTTTAATTCAAAATAGAGATGTATCTAATTATACCACAGTATGCAGATGATATAACTGTTCTTAGTATGTGACAGTAACACAGCAATTAATAATCTCCAACTATACGTATACAAAGTAGATGAATTGAAGAGTGGAGAGTAATCCAAAAACGTCGATAGTACAAGTAAGTATAGGTCAAGAGAAAATGTTTTTGTTACGTTAGGCTATTGATTCAAGCACACCTAATTCTCTTATGAGCAATTAAGCACAAGCACCGGTGAACACCGTTACACACTAAACATATCCACTTCCGACTTGCCTCAATGAAGTATGTCATTCTAATAAGCAGACTTTTTCTTTCATCACTGACGTGCAGAGAATACACATCCTGCGTCTCGCATTCGACAAGCAATCTCACGTAAACAAAGCCAGATGCCATTGCGTACTGTCATTCCATCAAACATCATTGTTGTTCTTTTTGACGTAATGGAATGTCACTTTTCTCTGATGAACAGCGTGATAAAGCTAGTACATGCTTTGAAGTAAATAGCTCGCCTAGAGTTTATCCGCAAAAACATTTACACATTTATGAATGAAATATTCTTGTCTAACTGATTAAACTCTCTGGTTTGGCTCGGAGGATATCATTATTTGCACATCCTAATTATTCTTGAGGCCAGCCAGCCTATCCTAACCCGCTAATGTTAAAGGTTTACTTTTTTTATTACTTACCTAGAAGTAGTATTGCATTCCATCTAAAAAATTTGATATATGGAGTTTATCGCAAATAATTTAGGTATACACATAACCTTCTTTGAAACACTTTTTGTTAAGATTTTTTTTTTTGTAATCCCAAGGAAATTTCGCTTATTTCGGCGACTCGCGCCAAGTATGCTTGTTACTGTTATTACCACGAAACTAGTTCGTATAATTTTTCTATAGTTGCAGGTTCTGGTGGTAAGATTCAGAAACAGACTAATTCTACATCCTTAAATAGTCTATTCATAACCCATTGAACAATTTAGCAACTTGGCTCAAATAACTCTATTAACCTCCATTAAATGGGTATTGTCAGACCCGTTCACGCATACCCTGACAGTAGATCTCATAACCTACCACAGTAGCAGCCGGAAGTATATTCATCAAAAGTATTGGAAACCGCATCAAAAGTGACGCATACAGGGTAAGATTTAAAACTACTCGTAAATTTGCATAGATAAAGACTTTATGGGTTACTGAGACTTTGCTGTTTCTTAACAGTTCGTCATACAAATACGGCATTGCAACTTTTAAGACCTTAATTCAGTTAATTTCAAGTTCCTGGCAACATTTCATGGAAATTAAAATTAGTTTTAATGCCTACAAATGTATTGCAAACAAAATGTCACCTCGGAGCCTACGAATAACGACGTTCTATTTGACGAAAGTTCGTTTTACAAAACTCGCACAAATAACAAGGCATATCTCCGAAATAGTTCACTCTACAAAAAAAAAAAAAAAAAAAAAAAAAAAAAAAAAAAAAAAAAAAAAAAAAAAAAAAAAAAAAAGGTTTATTCCGACATACATTGCGTATTTTAGTAAGATCTACATTTTTCGATGGTAAGATTTGGTCTATCTCTTACGGTTTATTAGTTATGAAAGTTAATTCAGAGTAAATAGAACTACATGGGCCATAGCCAGAAAATTCAAGATACACATTTCATTTGTCATAAAAAATCTCAAAACACAGCATTTTAATCAGAATTGTTAGAGCCATTTTCAAGAAAATCAAAAGTTTCGAAAAATTTTCCAAGTAAAGGTTAGTTTAGGGTGGAGTAATTTTCTTAAAAATCTTCGTGTCGCATGCTTGAAAGACATTAAACTTAAATACCAAGTTTCGTTTTTAACAGACTTTTCGTTTTGGAGTTACGATGTCCACACACACACACACACGCACACGCACACACACACACACATTTCTAAACATGCTTCTCCTTCTTTGGATTCAGGGGGCCTCAAAACATATTTTCGGTGAAATCTCGACATCGAATTTTTGGGTGGAATACAGTGCTTTCCCTACTTAAGAGTAGGGAATGTAATAATTTAAAAACAAGGAACAATAAAAGCTCAGCATCCAATAGGAAGAATATATGCGCTTCTTGAATATTGCGGATGAACCTTAGCGTCCACGAGTAGGCATATACGAAACAAGTCAGATAGTAGAAAACTTGACTCTGATGAACCTTTGATTCTGCATCTTATATTCACTTATGGAACTTTTAAAACTCAATACCATTAAACCATTACTTATTTTGTAAACAAAGGAGTACAATCGGCATACTTTAGCAATACAGAATAATGTAAACTGATATAGCCCTATATATGAGTTTTGCAGCTCCTCATAACCTTATTTTCCTCTCAGGTTACCTTTTTAGTCCATGCCATTCACATGTTTTCTGAAAGCATCGGTAACAAATTTCTCCTTATCATTTCCATGTTAACAAAAACAAATATTTTAGTAAAACTTCATTTAGGATTTCAATAATCGGAGAGAAATTCCTGGATATTCCTCTCTCGTTTCAGACTGTTGGGAACATGGATTCACTTAATCAATATACCACAATTATTTACGTATTACCTGAATCCGATACTGCAGCAAGTGTGAAAACAGTGGAAGAGTGTCTGAACGACCCGTCACACAGTAGTTCAGAAGTGAAATCTTACACGAAAAAATTGACTTCTCTCATACTGAACAGATTTATCGTAAACTTTGCATAGGGATTACAAGAGGCTTGCTGTTATTATGCAGAAATCCTAAACAAATTCGCATAATAGAAACTACTCCTTTATGGAGGATGAATATAGTAACAATTATTAACATCTTTCTTAGTTAACATATTTTCATAAAACTCAATGTCGAAAAAATGTGCACAATACAAGAATAAGTGTTATGAGTTACCAGAATTACTCTTGATGATTATTCCCAATATAATTTGCCAATGCTTTAATCATCACGCATGACATTTGTTGGCACTGTCATTGTCACTGACACAACCACTGTCATTGTCATAATGATGGATGTTAGGATCAGTAAGTAAATTTAACACTTCTGCCCTGAGAGAACTTCGTTCTTAAGTATGTAGTGCATTTCTACCAGATATAGTAGATATGGTGGAGTGTGAAGACAGTAAAACATAACTGAAGATACCGTCATTGTTGGAAAGATCCGTCTTTTTTCTCGTATTATGCTACCTTACATACTTTAAATATTTATTTTCTTTCTCTCTTTTTGGGCCTCTTCACTTACCCAACAATTGGAAGAGGGGCGTGTTTATAACTGCTGACCCATGAATAAAAACCTTAAGGATGATAGCATATGAAACTGTGGACAGTTTTGAACAAAAACCTCAGCAGCTTCCCTGATTCTGTTGAAGTGCTACGTCTATCTTCAGCTTCGTTTATTTAAAAGAATAATCTTTTGTATTTGAAAGCGATCGTCCATTTAATTACACTTTTTCCAAAGAGGTTTTAGATTTTAGCAAACTTTACCACTATCTCTTTTGCCAGGATTATACTAATTCCTATTTTTTATGTCAAGTGATCCATTAGATCATTAAAACCTTTTGTCCAGTGATTTTTCACATTTAACCATTCACGGTATATATTTATATATTTTATTGACTGCATTGTACTTGCGAAAAAACTAGAAAAAGTAAGAGGGAAAAGAAGGGCACTCAGTTTTTTATGTAACGTAAACCATGTCCATTTCTATTAATATAATATTGATTAAAACTCGTGCAAATACCTGAAATTCTTTTGAACTCCGTACTAAAATGTAAATACAAAAGTTAAACACGGTGTAACATTTGCTAATAGTTTCTTATTATAATTATGCAAGGGGAAAAAAGGAAAATATTAACACTCGACACAAACCTTGTAGAATTAGATCCATAAATACATCTTCCATAGTTTGTTGTCACAGCGTCAAAACATCTACAGCGACTGGTATGAAAGACAAAATACTGTTCACTTGCAGTTTGAGGTTTCGGCTTATTTACTACACTTCGGAAGAAATAATGTAATCTGTTTCCTTACACTTTCAAGTGTTATCTATTCCTTAGATTAGGCCATACAGTTTCGGTACATGAAGATAACTACAACTCGAACCACTGTGCGTCGTCAAAATATACATTGTTTACACAACAGCAAAGTTTTCATTCATTCCCGTAAACACATAACAGTAGTAGAGAATGCCCAGGTGAAAATGTTTGCAGCAATGTCGCCTTCAGTTGATGAATTGACAACACTACCTGCATGACTAATCGATCACCAATTCGAATTTTATAGCCTCGATTAATTCTATTTTCGTATAACCATTTCTTATTACTCGCTATTGTCAAAAAATAGTATCAACACATATGCGTTAACTGCCTTGCAGAAATTCCAGAGTGAAAACACTCAACTTTACGAAGTTCTTCCTCGCTCTGCAAAGATACACTTATGACCAGGGAGCGGGGTTTTAGTGCGAAATCCATCAAGTTAACCGTGCCTTACAACGGGAAATGGAAACGCCGGCCGGCGACCGTGCAGAGTGGAAAACAGTACAGCCCTGACGCTACCTGCCGGCTCTATACTCCGTGCTGTTAATCTTATTCCTATATTCGAGAACTTTAGTTCCAAAACTTATGGGATTTGCAGTCAGTTCTGTTCCCGTAGGGTTACCAGATTATTTTATGGTAAAAAATGTAGGACATTAAAGACTTTTCATAAATCCACCCGGACGCCGGACAAATAGTCAAAATGTAGGAGGGTAGGTTTGGAAATTTCTAGACGTCTGGTAACCCTACGATCATATACCTGCAAAATGCATCAGTCATTGATATGCTTCTTATATCTCGAATAAAAATGCTTAATAGCTAGTGTCACAATATTTAAATCCCCCCAAAGCTGATTTAATTTATACTCCGACGCTTTTCTCAGGAGCGTGCTCAAGGCCATCGCCTCCAACACTAGCGAGCAAAATGAACATCAGTTTCTTATAGATGAGGGAGCCGAGTATCGCATCTACTTTATGCTGGGGACTGCCGCCTGTGATTAAATTTCACGCTCCAGCCAGAAGTGCTGACGAAGCTACTACAGCGCAAAGGACAAAGTAGCTGTGGCCCCAAAATAAACTCTCAGTCTCACCTTCTTGAACTTATATTCCCTCTAGTACCTATCACATACAGTATTTGGTTAAAAACCAAAGTTGGTATTTAAGTTTAATGTCTTTCAAGGATGCGACACGAAGATTTTGAAGAAAATAGCCCCACCTTAAGCTACCCTTTACATGCAACATTTTTCGAAAATTTTCATATTCTTGAAAATGGCTCTAACGATTTTGATTAAAATGGCATGTTTAAGATATTTGTGTGACAAATGAAATGTATATTTTGAATTTTCTGGCTATAGCCCATGTAGTCCTATTTACTCTGGATAACTTCTGAATAACTCGTAAACCGTAAGAGATAGACAAAATCTTACTATAAAAAATGCAGACTTCGCTAAAACACATAATCTATGCCCAAATAATTGTTTTTGTAGACAATCATTTCGGAGATATTCCTTGTTATTTGTGAAGTTTTGGAAAACTTAAAACTTTCGTGAAATGGAACATCGCTGTTCGTTTTTTATATGTTAAGTGTGCAGGGAGAACGGAATCTCAAAGGTTTAAAAGATTTGACTGTCGCACAAAGCCTACTGTATTCTAATATTCCCTTTGCACCTACAAGGAAATAAGCAATAAGATAATTTGTACAAATGTTTATCTTAACTAACACGAAGAAGATATAGGAATAAGAGTTTGTAAGAATGGTTAGTGCAAGAGTAGAGAAAGTTATGTGAGTGTAACACATCAGATTTTTATATTTCTATTGCAGTTTTGCCTATGTGACTGCAGTTGTCCCAACGACGGTTTTTCACATCTCATAATATTCCTGTCTGTAATATTAGGTGGTCTTTTTCTCGTAACAATATTACATGCAAATAGAAGATCGTTCGTTTTTGTAAACTTTACAATGTACGTAATTTATTACTGTAGTTCTTATTTCTGATCACCTTTCAAAATGTAACATTTATTTCATTCTGTGCAGAACTGAGGGTTGATACTAGATTAAGCAATTAAATAAATACAAAGTGTAATAATAAAATTAATATTTATTTATTACCCAGTGTACTACATTTTTAAAGTAGATTTTTAACATAATGTTAATTTTAACACCATTAAATTTTTGAAGATTTCGAAAATGCATCCAAAAAGTTTTAAACATACTTATCGTCATATTTTGTAATTTTTTTGGTTATAAGTGTTCATCTAGAACAATAAATATGTGCAACATTTATAATGAATTCTTGTCACATTCAGACATGTGCTGCGTCGGCAAGCAAAACTAGAATGCAGCAGGAAGCGACAACATGATAATATAGCAATTATTCTGCTGCGTTTGCTTATCTACTTTTATAGTCGCTCGGAAATCTAAAATATGGCATGTACCTGCTTTAATGTCGTAGTTATCAGAGTTAAACTGCACTAGTGCAGCTAAAGTTTATATCAGGACCTTCTAGATTAACGGACCTGAGCCTGGCATCCCAGTTGTACAAAAATGGCGTCGGCTGGTGGGAGTGATTTCTGAGGTGTTTCCACACGCTGTTTTTCGTATTATTTTCTATGTCTTCGAGTTATTGTTTCTTATAATAATTCCTATGTAAGTTTGTCTTCATATTAGCAAAGCGAGTGTTTCAAAAGTTTTATTTGGGCAGTATAGGAACAGGAATAAATGTAATAACGTTTTGACTGTGCCGTGTGCTATCCACGTGTTCATGTTTATTGTGTTCCATCTAGGACTATGGCTACATTAGCCGTATAGTGTGGTTAATTTATCTGTTTGCAAGTACAATTTGTGTCACGATTACAGTGGTGAGAGGTTGTTGAAGAAAAACTGTTCCAGTAGTGTATATTAATGTTGCCATACTACAACCTAACCTCAAACACGACAATGCACCGTAACTGTTGCATTCCCGGATGCAAATTAAAAATCAGAAACTTTCAGTTAAAACAAAAGGTAAATTACAACATAAAGCTTCTAAATTCAGTATTTAATTACAATAAATTGCAGCGTTATGTGTATTAGTTGCCGGTGTGTATATAACATGGTGAATAGTGTGAATAGTGAAAGACAATAATTTCGAGTGAATTCAATTAGTGGCATCTGCAACACCAACAGTTTGTTTCATGTAAGTAGTATGCTGCTCATATTTGTACATTATCTTTTGTCTTTGTAATTTAAATGTGTAGCTGTAGTTTAGAAGAAATGTGTTATGTTGCTGCATGTAAAACTGTAGACTATAGCAAAGTTTGGTAAATATTTACAAAATCGTCCGCTCGAGAAAACGAATGAAACATTGTGCAATGGATGCAGTTTTTATTGCTGATTACGATCTTGTAAGTTTTATTGTGCGCTCAAGCTTCGTGTTTTATTTATGAGAAAATTTCGTACGGTCGATGAAGTGGTTTTATTTCGCTTATGCGGCGGATATTTAGCTAATAAATGTGCATAAACGAGTGTAATATATGCTACAATGATTGATTAATGCATTTACGTTGAAATGATTGCATAAACACTACCCAAATTGTAAATATTTCGATAACACAGGACCCTGTCACCCCACTCATATGCAAAACTAACCTAACCTAAGCTAACACAATGTTGCTTTACAATACTGATTTAAGATTGCGTATTTCATGTATTTCATTTACAGTGCTGTTTTAAGGTTATTATTTTTAATATTTCATCTGCTTTTGTGGATTCCCCCTGTAAAATAAAGTGTCCTGAAGTGCTGAGTAATATGTTGTTGCAAACTGAGTAATCAAGTTCTCAGTAATAGTAAAAGCAAAATTTCACCCTAAAGGTTTTGAATTTAGTAGGTAGTTAATTATCCTAAATAGCAGCATTTGTATATCAGCCATCCAGTATAGCATGTTTGTGTAGGTATATAACATTATGCACATTGTACAAATGTGAAAAACAGTGTAAACAATGATTAATAATTCTGAGTCAACTCACTGTCAACACTTCTGTTTTATTTAAGTAACATGCTGCTTGTAGTTTTGTCTATCTTCTTTGTAATTTGAGTGTGTAATGCAGTTACATAATGGCATGTAAACCTGTAGATTGCATGAATGATATTTGAGGTTATATATTTCATTGCCCATGGTTTATCGTTTAATATTAAATGTCATTCTTTTTTGTTTACTTGAGTTTATGTTTAAGACAGTGTTTTTGTGTTTAACACAGCCCATATTCACAAAATAGGCGTGTTATTACACCACATTTTTATTTTACTGCGTTGAAATCGTAGCCTGTAGACGAGTTGTTTACAAGTAGTTCCCACCACATAGGCCGCCATCTTGAATCACAGTGTCAGGTCCGGTATTTAGGAGGTCCTGTTTATATGATACAGCCTCATATCGCACACTCTAGATAGCAGCACCGTCAATGTTCGCGGTTAGAGCAACTTTTAGTCCTTATGTTAATAGGCGCAACTGTTTTGTTGACAATGCGCAACGTAACATCATCCACGAGAGTAGATACAAGACAATAGTGGTAATATACGAGTACGAGTATAATGAAAACAGCCTCAACTGCTTCTATAACAGGGCTAGCAGTAGAGGCGGGCTTTCCCTTCGTTGGAAGCTAAAGCCAGTGTCAAAATTTTCCTTCCACTTACTTTAGTTCATGTCGCGTGACTAATTTGACCCCATCGGTGTAAACCAATTACTTGAAGTAATAAAACCAACTGCCATTGAGCGTAACTTCCATCGCCATAGGGAGGTAAATACTAATAACACCTTTATCACCGTTCTTCATGTTAACTCAAGTGTCTCGCAATCCCAGCTAAATACCTAAACTGGTCGAAAAAATCGATTTCGACACATAGATAATACATATCTTCAGCAACGTTGATAAAGAAGGCATTTAAAATGTTTTGTGTGCACATTTAGATACCACAAGTGCTATAAAAATGTCATGTTCGAAGTGCGATTGCATTAGGATAGAAAGTTGAAGGTTTTCAAGGAATTCCATTACTTCAAACTCTTTACATGAAGAAATTTACATTTGTTTACCTGAGAGTGGACACTATTTTGATTAAAGTAGCATAGATTGGAAGTACTTACTACTATTATGACAATTTAACAATTTACGAATTAAACAGCTAAGTTTTCAGAAAACAAGAATTAAATTAATAAGATTAATTAATACATTTAATTAATTTTGTAAATAGCTGGTGAGCTACTGAAGTGTCAGTATTGGAAATTTCAACAAATAAGTAATAATTATTTATTTATGCCAACAAACTTACTGTTGGTGTTTTTAAACACACAAGCCGTGTGTGGGCAAAGTTTGAGAGGTAGAACTGGAACTTAAAAATTCAATGCCACAACTGGGATTTGAACCACAGACCTTCCGCTTACCGGGCGGCTGCTCTACCATTGAGGTAATTTGTCTCTGATGTGAGACTGCCTTTGTGGTTTACCAGGAGAAATACGAACTGGTTTGAGAATTTAATGCTATTCTGGCAGTTTGTCACAATAGCTCAGTGGTAGAGCAGCCGCCCGGTAAGCGGAAGGTCTGTGGTTCAAATCCCAGTTGTGGCATTGAATTTTTAAGTTCCAGTTCTACCTCTCAAAATAAGTAATATTTCCGAAATAGTTCACTCCACACTAAAATGCATTTGATATAGTACTGTGTTTTTCAACGAGAACTAAGTTTTTGTGCAGTAAGATTTAGTGTATCCCTTACGGTTTACGAGGTACCTATGCAAAACATATGTATTTTAATAAAAATCGTTAGCCAATTCTATATAATCAATATTTTTGAAAAATTGTCCACGTAAAGGGTAGCCTGGGGTGGAGATTTTGAAATCTTTTCATACACACACGCGCGCGCGCGCGCGCGCGCAGCTTTTTCTAGCAGGGTTGTTTTATTCAGGTAGTCCTAACATTTATTTCTGGTAAATCTCAATACTAAAGTTTTGCGTGGAAAGTAATATTTGCCCTATTTGTTACATGTAGTAGAGAAAATTAGAATCTTACCGAACACGCTGTATGGGTACAAGGACGCAGTAAGTTTGAGGTTGTGAAGAAATTAATTAAACTGCATAAAATTAATTGTTGTACAACGTTGAGGCGCTAAGTACCATTAATAACGAAGTGTTGTGTGTTGAACTAATGTGAAGTTTACTTTCAAGAAGTGTAGCTTTCATTTATTTTCTTTCAGTTTATCCTTGGTTACTCAAACATATCTTAAGGTCAAACTGGCAATCTGTAATCTAAGTTTAACTTTTATCAGCACTGATTATTGTTTCATAACCATCCAATTCCACTATTTAAAAACCGAGAGTCATCCCGAGATAAACTATAAATGTCTCAAATCAACATGCCACAAATCGTTCATAAAATTAAAGTGCCATCGAGTTACTTTAATCCAAATTAATTTCAATCTGGTTTTGAGAGGTTTCCTACAACACTTGCTCCTAATGAGGAATCCTATGATTTTGAGACATATTTTTTCCCATTATTAGTTTACAATGTAGCTTCTAAATACCTCGTTTTCTGTTTCCTTTAACCACCATGCTACATAGAATAATTTCAGTTGAAGTATAAATACGAGTTATTCTTTTATTTCCGCGTGAAAACAGTTTCGTTTTAATATGTTAACGATATGTGATCGCGTAAACAGGGATCAGCGCTTGTCTAACTGAGCGGCGAAATGCAGTTCATTTATTAGTATTAGTATAATCATTATTACTAGGGTTCCGAGTTTTTTTACCTAAAATTCTGGAAATATGACAAACTTAAAAGGACACGAAACTCATTCCATAACTCACTCTCAGTTTCCTTCACAATGTTTAATGTACCACATACTTTCAAGGCGAGTAATGGACTTTGTATTACATACAGTGAAATTCGAGGTTATGTGGATAAGTTTGTTTACATGGTGAATGAAAACAATTGATCCTCTCAACCTCACTGTAGTTTATGCAATAGCAGTTTCAAGTCAAATTCCCAAACATGTTATAAAGGGAAAATGTCATGAAACTGTCTGCAAAAATATCTGGTGTTAAATCTACTACAAAATTGAATGACGTATGTTTGTCTTCCATGTGCTCCTGAAGCAACTTGATCGATGATTATAAAATTACGCACGTACATCTATATTTTGATTTAGAAGGTTTCTATGTTATCCATTTTACTATGCAACTATCACATTAACACGGTTTTCTCTATTTGCTTTTGTTTTACGTGACACATTCACATGTTCTTCACTCGTGCTTCAACATACAACTTATACAATTTTCTATATGATTGAAATTCACATGGTTTTTCCTGCTCACTACGTAAAACATTCACACGTACTTCTCTACTCGCTCTTCAACATACAATCTATATATGATATAAATGGATGTTGGTATTATGAAGCTTATAAACTCCATTTGTTGACCGATCACTATAAAAATTGGCATATCTAAGTGTTTTTCATAAAGGTTTTTATACTAGCCATTTTGCTCTGTAACGTATTACATTCACATGGTTTTCTCTTCTAATTTTTCTTTCATAAAGCACAATTACAATTATTTTTTAACTAGCTAGGTATTTACTGATCATTATGGACTACGCCGACTACAGTTATGAAGCTTTAATTCAAAATAACGTATTTGTATCTCTAGAACGTAACATTTTGAACAATGTCAACATGAGTGTCATTGGCAGTATGAGCGTCGGCAGACGTTTTTTCAGGGGTGGGGGAGTACATTTTGGAGTTTTAAAATCAAACAATATTAATTCATTATTCTGCTGACAAAAACTGAAAGATATCGCTTATAGCATTTGTTGCTGATAAGGGTATTAATTTGTGCGAAATAAAATTTGTTCTTCACATCAAAATGTAAACCATAGTCTAATACAAATTGACTGCACATTAAATGCATTAATTTCCAAGGTCCCTCCGCGACGCCCGTGATTTGCAAGCAAATTTCGAAGCATTAAAACCAGAGTGATAGGAGATTGTGTTCAACAGTTACCGGATTTGACGCAGTGACATCGTAGATAGCAAAGCACTCCCCAACCCTGTGACGTATACAGACAATCACGAGACCCCGTTTTACCTGACGTCAGTGACTTATGGTTGCTTTTGTTTACGTTCTCTCTTGTGATGGTCTGAGAGTAGCTAGTTTATATCAAATTAAGACAACTATGTCATAGGATATATTACACATGAAATCCTTCCTTTACTTCCACATGCTTGAAATTCTTGTTGACCAGAATAGTTCTGTGAGGTCAGATGACATCTTGATATCCTTCAAGCAGTTCCGGTATTTATTTGAATATACTTAGTTTTCACTCTTGGTCTCTTAAAAATAAGTACGTATAAATGAATGAATGCTTAAGTGTAAACATTTGGAATAAATGTGTCATCATGAGGCGGCATTTTAACTTCCTTATAATCCCCTCTCCACACACATACATTCATCAATGACACAATGGCAAGGTAAAACACCACAGCTGAAGGTTATCATTGCCTTGCATGCGGCAACAGGTGTGTCGGTTCGACCTTGATTGAAGGAGCGGAGGATTTGTATAAGTAATTCAGTGTTATTTACCTCACTAAAATTGATACATATAATATCCATTCCAAATGTATGCATTGTTTATTCAAACTGCAGTACAATCAACACGAAAATGCAAAATATCTGTGAACGTTTACCACTTTGATTTAGGTATTCCGGTTCTTCAAATGTTTCAGATTTGCAAATGTGCTTTCATTTCCAGTTACTTCCATTATACATCCTTTATCAAATTTTAGTATCGTAAGTGTATATTCTTATCACTTTACGAATAATGTAATAATTTTGTGAAATGACTTCACTTGTTTTCATTTGCTTGGATCCCGTTCTGAAATATTGTACTCCTAATTTCATGTTTGCTTTTCATGCCTACCATGCCTATAAGGTTGTTTAACCTCAAATATGCGCTTGTTTACTAATGATATAAGCTGTGTACCAGCAAGGAATACGTATAAAAGTAAACAAGATTCATATCTTTGAGACTGGAATTGCAGATCGTGACATTTCAGTACAAAGTTTTAATTTCCCAACTACTTTAATTTAAATCGTTTCCTTACCGTCGATGGTAGCCATGGGTTTTGACTTGGCTTTCTTCAGATCTTCCACCGTTGTCGCCGTTGTGTTGAAATGGTTATATCCAGTCGTAGATGCAATAAAACACACAAACAAAAACACACTATTTGCGGTTGCAACGCCTCCACGTGGACAAAACTCAAGGCACAAGAACTCACTATTTTGTAAAACAAAAACTCTGCTTCTTGCTCAAAAAATAACACTCGAAAAACTTCAAGATGCCCCTTTCAACTTCGGCAGTGAACAAAACACGTTGTGGCAGCACTATCAAGCGATTGTTCTGTCAAGACAGCCGCCTGTGTGCTGCTCAAACGGCCACTGACAGTCAGCAGTTTTAACATAGCAAAGCAGCTGGAAGCTATCTCTCCCCACCACGCCGCTTGACAGCATTTCACTTCGCGGTTCCCGCCTCACCAGCGGAGATTCAACCTTGCGATTGTTACGTCACCTCACCATTGCGTCTCCCCACGGCGGATGTGTGAACTTAGCTCTGGATTATCCAGGCTCTGCCGATAACGTAACTTGCAGCTTTGTCTCGCCGTACACCAACAGGTGTGGATTGAAGGCGTGAGGTCATCTTCATTGATTTCAGTCGAATATACCTCACGTTTACTACTTTTCTAGTAGTACTTTTCTATAGTTGGATTGCCCGACATTGTACGGTCAGCTTTTATACCCTCGAATGACGAATTAAATTCAATTATCTGCTCCCCCCGTTATTTATGAAATTACTGTACATGACCTTAGAGGACTTGCGTTGACTCTTTCATACATAGAGGAGCTAAATTACCATATACAAATTATTATCACCTGGTCATTCTTTTGTTTTGGACAAATTATATCTGTCATTAATTTGTTTAGCCAGTGTCTCCAACTGTATTCCATAAATCGCTGAAAAGTAATTTTTTACACATCACAATGGATTAACAAACAAAACAGCACTCCATTTGAATTTGATAACTGTGTTTTTACAATTGTTCTTTTAATAATTAATGTACTTTTCCAGGAAAAGGGTCAATTGTTGATTTTTAAAATAAGCTGAGATTTATTTGAGGTTATAAACTGGCTTTCTATTACGAGTATAACAACAAGAGAAGATCGAAATACATGTAATTCATGGATTTCATTTTCCTCAGTTGGCACGAATCGAAATGAATATATTTTAGGTTATTTGTTTATTAAGTTTAAAATTTTATGGCCAAATCTTTGCAATACAGTATTTAAATTGATATTTTAATTTATGAAATAGTCCAAATAAATATCATTCGACGGTCAGACATACCCTTTCACTCCACTCGAGAACTTATCGGTTAGATCAGACAGTTGTCAGGAAGAAATGTCTTGAATTTCGAAAATGATTGCTTCACGTCACAAGAAGTAAGTCTAACATAATCATAACATGGAATGTCAGTCATCCTCATAACACTGTCTTCATGTTGCCCATCCAACAAATTTGAAATTTTATGATGTTAAATCCACAATTATTTTCGAGCACTTCCTCGTATTTTCTTTTTACTTTCTCTACTACCTATAGTAAGCAGAGGAGGGTATTCCACCCAAAAATTCGATATATGTTTTGAGGCCTCCTGAGTCCAAAAAACAAAAATCGTTTTTAGAAAAAGGTGTGTGTGTCGTCAGTTTGTGGGTAGCATAACTCAAAAATGAAAAGTTGGTACTTAAGTTTAATGTCTTTCAAGGATGCGATACGAAGACTTTGAAGAAAATTGCTCCACTCTAAACTATCCTTTACGTGGAAAATTTTTCGAAAATTTTGATTTTGTTGAAGATGGCTCGAACGGTTTTGATTAAAATGACATGATTAAGATATTTTTATGACAAATGAAATATATATTTTGAATTTTCTGGATATAGCCTATGTAGTCCTGTTTACTCTGAATGACTTTTGAACAACTCGTAAACCGTAAGAGATAGACTAAATCTTATTGTACAAAAATATTGATCTCACTGAAACACACACCCATGTTCAAATAAATGTTTTGTAACGTGAACCATTTCGGAGATATTTCTTATTATTTGTGTCAGAAATGAAATATCGACCGCATTTTACATGTAATCCCAACGAAAAGCTAAAAGCCCTCTTCGCAAAATATGTTATTTTATAACACTCCACTTGTTCGTATGAAAGTTTCTTTTTAGTCTTTTAGTAGCTTAGTACCTTGGTGACCGAGCTTCGCTCGGCTTTTCGTTTCTTTTCCTTTTTTTAGTCGTGTTTTTTTTTTTTTTTTTGGGGGGGGGGGGCAGAAGATATTTATTTAGATAAACTTGAAAAGCAAAATGTTAACTAAATGTAAATTTTCATCCTAATTGTTGGAACTGTTTCCGTGACGAGATCTTTAATATTCTGGCTTGTTTGTTGAAATTGGCCCATTAACAGAGAAATTGTGGCTAAAATAAGGTTTCGACTAATTGTGACTGTTACGCAATTGTGACTAAGATAGCAAGTCAACTTTTTTTAGGTTTTCTGAAAGCTCTTGACAAGGCCTTTAATATCTTGGCTTCTTTGTTGAAATTGGCCCATTAACATAGAAATTATGACCAAAATAAGGTTTAGAACAGTTGTGACTGTTACGCGTAAAATCGCGTTTTTTTTCAGGAATGACGTCTATATAAACTTAATAAGCAAAACCCTATTTGAATATATATAGACACACACACACATACACAAGAATTGCTCGTTTAAATGTATAAGATAAGATAAATTTAAATGAGAAGGTTTCTTGTAGTCCATGCCTGCCAAAACAAATGAATTGTTAAAATCGGTTGTGTGATTTTTTGGATTATCCTAAATGGACATGCATGGACCAAGATCTTCTCTCTTGATAATAGATTACATACTGGTCGCTATAAGTTTTCCTGAGGAAGGACAGAGTCATCATGGCAAGAACGACGAATCTTAGTGCGTATTTGGTTGTTAAAACCAACTGGTACTGTTGTCCATAAATTGCAATTATGAACGATTCATGATGTTACAACCATAAATAACTGCTACAAGCTAGCACGACGCAGTTGGTTTAAAATTAAGGTCGTATGACGCAATGTCTTAAAAAACATATTTCACAAATGATGTGCTCTAGTTTTGTACTTCATTTCTCCTATACATAAGTGTTTAAAAAAGTATCCGATATTGCAACAGGAGTTGGCATTGGTCAAAACTGGATTAAATGTTCCTATAAACATATTTCCGGAAACAAATACTTGTTGAGATGTGAGCCATTATAGAAAAATGTCCAACGTATGCATATTTTGGATAGGTTTGGCATAGACCAATGTCTTTAAATGTCCCCATATCTAGAAACCTAATGGATTGAGGTCGGGCGAACGGGGACACCGTGCTACTGGATCTTCTCGACCAATCCATCCATTAAATGTCTTTCCGCAAGCACAACTCCTGCACAAGCATGGGTAACTCATCGCGCAGGAATCGATGATACACAGCACTCATTAATCTGCTGGGTAAAATGTATTATTCTAGAAGTCTATCACCCACAATTCCTGCCCACATATTGGGACTAAATCGATCCTGATAGTTTAATGGACGATGAATTGGTCGAGGAGGCCAGTAGCATGCCCTCCATGTTCGCCGGACCACAATCCATTGGATTTCTGGCTATGGGGATGTTTAAAGACATTGGTGTATGCAAAACCCATCGAAAATGTGGATACGTTGGACATTTTTCTAAAATGCCTCGTATTTCAACACGTATTTGTTTCCGGACATATGTTTATATTTATTCTAGTTTTGACCAACCCTAACTCCTGTTGCAATATCGGACACTTTTTAAACACTTTATATACGCTGGATGTTCTAAAAAAAACATGCGCATGCGCTAACTTTCTCCATAGAGTCCTTGGTACGCATCCTATTGCGTTATTTGTGCACTTTCCAGTATAGTAAGGTTTTTAACAGCAGTGCGGCACGTACCATTACATAGCTGCTGAAATGACCGACTTGAGCTCCAGCACACTTTGATGTAAATCTGCGGAATCACCTCAACGTCGCGTATCCAAGTAGATGGATTACTAGAGGTGGACTGGTTCCATGGCTATGTGACACCTCTTAACCATTTTATGTGGAGTTGTATGAAGAATATGGTGTATGGCAATCCTGTAACGTCAGCGAAGGAGTCCACGGAGCGATTGAAAATGTTGAAAGATAACCACACGTGATGGGTCATGTGCATGAGGGTCATTACCACCGATATAGGCTCTGCAATGACGTAGGAGGTACACAGTTGGAAGCCCGTTTGTAATGCAGAGAGCTCGCTGTTGGGTTTATTGACGAAATGTGAACGTACACCAATCTTATACTTCGATGCGTCCTATAAAAGCAAAGTCGCTACTGAAGTTGGTGAAAAACTCGCTAATATTTTTAAGCATTGAACTAGGATGCCACTACTTCTAAAAGTGTACTACAGTTATACCGGAACGAAACTACTACGTGAATCAATTTACAGAGAGCAACGTCACCATTTGCTTAAAATACCAACAACTGTATCTGAAGTCCATAAAGCAGTAAGCCCAATTCATCCAGTGTCTTTAGGAAGGAAGTTAAGTGACAGTGAAAATGATGTGATTATTTTCGGGAGTGTAAGCAGCTACCATTATACATATGTGTGGAGCAGAAACACTTCATCTAGATGGAACCTTCAACTGCTGTACAAAATAATTCAGCAATTATTTAAGATACATTGCCTTCAGAACGGACATCGTGTGTTAAGAGTTACTAACAGTAAGCCAAGGTCGAGCGAGGGGGAGGAGACATTTGGGTACTTTCCAAGTTGACACTGATCTGAAAAAGTTTAACCAATGAGAAATTGGCATTTTGTAAATCGCCGGGAGTTTTGAGATTTAACCTAGCTAATCGAAGGATAAGTTTGAGACGTCAGTATTAAATAAAAAAGTCTATAAGTATGAATGGGCAGAGCTCATTTCGACATCAGGGTGAGGCATCTCAGTACTTTTCCGACCCCACAAGAGCACTGCAGGTTACGATCATTAGGAGCGGGGCAGGTGCTGGCTGTGTTACGTACAGCCGCTCCAAGTTGCACGGTACAGTAGTTAATAGGGAACCTAACTCTATATTAATTGTGCAATTGAAATACATCTTTTAGTACGTATGCCTCAAGTGGAGGATTCCAGTTATAATTTTATGTACACAACTATACTTCAAAGCATTTCTCTACGGATCGAGAACACATTACCTGTAAGGTGCGTTAGAAGTTTCGCTTTTGAGACCATGGAAAGGTATGTGGGTCTACAATCCTGCATATAACTTCAAATTGGCTGCTCATCAACATATACACGCCAACTTTGTATGCGACTTACGTCATTCGATTGAGTGCGCATAAGAGGCAGGTTTGTTTACGTTTCCGCTGCTCGGTATTTCGTGGGCTACGGTCCGTGTGCTCTAAATTTGAAGAAACACGTAGTAAAGAGTAAACAATAAAATAATATTCTACGTGATCTAGTGTTTTCTGCCTCACGTATGGGTTTGTTTATTCATTGTATCACACTTTCCTCGTTTAATTTAATTTTTTCTGGCCAATTACTGCGTTTGTTTCCGAGAATTTCTACGAATTTCTCTTGTTCATAATCTTCATCCTAATAAATCGGCACATTAGAACAAGCCCTTTACTACGTAATGTTCTCTATGCGGATATTTAGACGTTAATTTATCATTGAGGGTCTTCATAACTTT